>JAUZST010038079.1:0-27423 GCA_034779995.1 Parotocinclus haroldoi | reverse complement strand
TATATATATTGCTCTTAACAATTCAAAATATTTGCAATTTCAGAGATTTGCACATTTGTGTTTAATTTCTTATTTAAACTAAACTTATGTTTAGTTGCTTATTTGCAATGGAAAATCAATGGTTTCTATATTCAATATACAAATTCAAAATGAAAATTGTGTGTATTGTTCTGCTCCTCTCGCTTTAATCACTCGCTTTGTCAGGTAGACCTGCTTAATCGCTGTAGACTGAATTTTACACATACACCCACGTTCACACCCTCTGGTGTTGTTTTTATGTTGGAAGAAGCCTTATGTACGCACTGATATGAATCATTCACTTCCTAACCAACCGGCTGTTATGTAAAGAGTAATTCCTGGTACCCACTTGAGCAAAGTTTGGTTAGTAGTTTCAAGTATAGCGGCTCATTTAGAAAGTCATGGGTAAAATGAGACTTCAGGAGGATCTATATACTTAAACCCTTAATTGTTTGACTGTGTTATAGAATTATGTGCTCAAATATCCCAACTCCAAGAACCTCCACTATGCATACACTTTTAATTGGGGCGTTTTCCAGTGTGACCATTTCCAACTAGCTTGCGCATTTAGCCTGGGCACACACATTGCTCAGGAGGAAAATGGAGAGCGTCCTGGTAATGACTTGAGGGCTTTTTGCTTATTGTGCGTTCAAAAGGCGAGGAACCAGCCTTCAATTCGCAGCCACAGTAGCCCAAGAGACTCAGCAGCCTGAGATAATTGGCCAAGGCCTGTCTCTTCTGTTTTTTCACCCAATTGAGATTCATTATTTACATGAGTTTAAGTTCTTTGCTCAAAATGAGAAGACAAAGAGCATCTTTTAAAAATTCGGCTAATTGAAGCCCTTCACCTCTGTCACGGCAGAAAGAGAAGCTGAAATATATGATAAAGTGATGAGATGAAAACGTCCTTTTTAAAATATGCAATTATTTCCCAATTAAGGCAATCAGCCGCTTTAGGGGGTTGAACAGGAGGCGTCTGAGTGAAATCGGTCAGTAGATGGCGTCAGCTTGCTGCTTGATGCCCATGAAGCCCTGGACGGTTTTATTTCATTGCACAGTATTTATATAATATCATAGTGTAGAACATGAACGTTACATATTTTAAACAGTAAGAACCCACTTGTCAAATTCTTACCAACAATTATACTGCAAACTCTTTCTATTAAATGTATAATCCTAAAAATTACACATCATAAGAGAATCAGTGAAAGCTATTGTGTGGTGTTGGTCAACGTGGGGTTTTCGTTTGTCATGTTAAATGCCCCAAAGGACCAGTGGCCAGCTCCCTGCAGATTTTCCTGCAAGAGAGGGAATGAGAAAATGAGAGAGGGAGCAAAAGCGTGAGCCGAGAGGGCAATTACTGCAAGGACAAAGCCTATGTAGTGTGAACTACCCTACCAGTGCTCCTTAATGAAGAGAAGACCTGCACTTAGAGAGCAGGACTTCTGAAATTAACAAGCACTGATAATAATGAGGGAGTAGGTGCGGCCTTTCTCACTTTGTCTCTCTTTTTTAAAGGGTGAGGGTGTTAATTTATTAATCTGATTTAGATACAATTCCACACAGTGCAGATAGGATAGTGCTCGTGAAAGATCTTGCTACTCCTGAATAAACAGGTCGTGGAAGAATAGATGCTTTGTACACGGGTCCAAGCTTGCTGGAGCATGCACACTGTAATGTGGATAACACATATGTGTGTAATGTTCTAATACTTTAATGAAGGCTTATGCACAAAAATGTAATTCTTCGTTCCTGCTCCTGTTCATGCTAATGCCCCCACCTCGCCCACACCAAAATCACACACTGCAGAGTTTTTGAATGTATACTACCAGCGTTTTCTATATCTGATTTGTAATTAATTATGGTAATACATAATTAACTGTAATATAAATAATTAAGAGTTTTTCAAGATGAGATAAGATATAACTTTATTGATCCTGAAGGCAATTGCTGTATTTGTATATACTGCATATAAAATATAAATGTTCAACTTATTTGCTCAGTCTCTTGACTTAATCTGAAATAATATACTATAAGTAATTTAGACTAAACAAAGTGATTTTATTGAAAATGTAGTGCCGAGGGTAAATGCATATTTATACTAGCGTCACATATTAGGTATAGTAAAAAATAAATAGTTTTCATCTCTGCTTTGTAATACAATTCTCTATTTAACAAGCACTTCACATGAGGAAATCAGAGGCTTTTTGTAGCATGAGTAAGCACACACACACACACACACACACACACTCACACACTCACACACAGAAACACGCGTTTAGTCTTTCTGTAGCCAGATCTGATAAGGGGCTCACAAGGGCCTATTCAAATCAGGGTGTATTGGGGATGAATAAGAGCAAGTAAATGTTACCACTGATAACCCTGCTGATGCAGGAGGCAATAGAATCCTGTTCCTGGATAAAAAACCCTCAAATTTATTATTAATAAAAAAAAACATAATCCATCAAATTATATGCTCTATTAAAGGGATATTCAAATGCACATGCATGTATGCAGTAGTTTATCATATTTATAGTAGAGTGCTAACAGATAAGCTTAATATTGTTTTTTTCTGAGGTCAGTTGTGGTACAATTCATATAGCTTTTAAAACTGCATTCCTAATTACATTATTAGTATTTGTATTTAAAATTCTTGCATTTTAATGAAAAATTTAAGTATAGATAAATTGGACTGCTCTGTGCCTTTTTTCTAATATAGGGCTAATTAGGCCCAACATTCCTGTATTATAATATGCCAAAATTGTGTGTGATTTGTTTATATGAATCTATATTAGTTTACATTTTCCAGTCTGATTAAAGCAACTTCAGGACAGCGTCCCACCCGGTGTACTGGTTTATTAAAAATAATCAACCTAATGAGTGAATGGCCAGCCAATAAGGTGACATTTTGTGTAGACAGTATGAATTATGCATATGTTTCACGAGATTTGCATGCATTTAATTGTGTTTTTATTGCACAGTCGATCAGCGGCTGTCAGCTGCCAAATATTTAGTGCACATCAAAATGACAAATCTGCCCTTTGAATATAATAGTGCATTGTACCACGTGAATTTATTTCGATTTTAAGTCAAACAATGTTATGTATTGGTAATGTGAGGATCAGCTATTCATAACATTTTCTGCCTTTCCTGTGTTTCCTGTTTTAAGCATTTGATTTATGCTCAGAACTAAATCTACTGTATCTGAAACAAAGGCCTGGCTTGTTCTCAGTGGGCAAAGGATTGTATGAACTGGCCACACATGATAAAAGCTGTTTGTTTGTGGTACAATAGTGAATCCTGTGTTTGTGCGTGTGTGTGTGTGTGTGTGTGCATATCCTGTGTGTGTATATTTTAACCTCTCCTCCCGTTGGGGAACCCATGAATAGTGACACCCTGAATAAAGCAATGTGGCAGCGAAAGTTTGCCTGTTAGAGCAGAGCGAGCCAGGTTCTGCATCTTGAGCAGCATCCCTCTCAAACTGTGATTGAATTTGTCGTGAAGGAGTGTCAGATTTAATCACTTGTTTATGTGCAAAGGTTACCGGCCTTGCTAGCTTTCTCTCTCGTTCTTGTTCTCGCTCACTTCTGTAGGTTATCATTTTGTAGCCATAGTGACATTTTATTTCCTAATTTTTGTCTTGTCTGTCTGCTCTTCCTTCTCACACTTCATGCTTTCTGATCGAAAGCTTTTGGTATGAGGGTTTTGCTCTCATGATGCATCAGCACTGCAAAGCCACGATGCTTTGAGGACATAATTAAACATACTGTTCAAAAAATACATGCGGCGTATCCTTGAATTATCACCGTCATTAAAACCATACAAATATGGAAATATGATTGCCAGGGGCGGATAAATCAATGATCAGCCAGGCTTCCAAATTCAATAAATATGCAGAGTTAAATACTTAAATATGCAAATTGCATGCACGCAATTTGCATATGGTAGTATTTAAGAGGTATGTCTGCGGCTATAAAGAATGGCAGAGGTGGAGTGACTAACGGCATGGAATCAACCACGCCAATTTTTTTTCTTTTTTCTCGTGCAATCCTAACTTAAATGTACTAAGTTGATTGTTTATAAATGATTAAGACTAGTGCTTTTGTAAAGCTAAAGCTCTTCATGCACTGACCTAAAAAAATGTCTCAGAGTCAGACTAAAATTTAAGCATATTTATCGTTTCTTGTCCATCTAAAACAGACGTCTGAATTTGAGGGGAAGGAATTTAGAAATTGCTCTCCTGCTGAAAAGTGATAAAGTGATTTTGAGCAAAACGAGGTGACCTTGCTGTAATTATTCTCCACAACCAACTCCCCAAATTAGAGGACTGGTAGGGAGAGGTTCACTTTGAAAGACATATGTTTTATGGTTGGAATTCAAAGGAACCTTGATTTTTAATGTTTTATTAATGTCAGTTTTGCATGCAGCATGGGGAGTGCAGTGTGCCTACACACAACAGCAGAGGGGGCAGTTTTTATGCTGATAGGGCTTCTGGATTCACCCTCTTTTTCTTGATTCCGGAGGAGCAGGAATCAAAATGACACCTCCTCTCATTGCTGTTTACTGTCTCAATAAATCTTTTTATTTAAACATTCCACAGCAGTGCATTAAACATTTATCTTTACCTTGTAATGTTGATTTTGAATATTACTTGAAGCTTACTTTTCATAGTTCAGGGAAATTTATTTACTTTGCTGAGTAAATATGGAACTGGATATTAATGCCACATCAGGCAGTTACTGACAAGTATGGTCTGCTAAAAGTGTGGTTTGCATACTTTTAGTGCACAAAGTGTGGGCAAAGTGAGAATTGTAGAACACTGAAGTGTAGTACACTATTAATAACATGATTATATTCAAAAAAACAACACAATGAGGTTTAAAAAGGTTTTTTTTAAAGGGTTAAAGAGAGCACAAAAGATTTCCTAACCTTCCTACTCCTACCTCAATCAATGATTTAAGATTGTACAAACACATGTCTAAATATTTCCTGTAACACAAACGTTGCTTGGTTAGTGATTCACTTGATAAAAACTAGATGTGGACTTAAGTGTAATTAAGTGTAATAAAGCCTAAATGCATTTAGAAAAATGGTTGAGCACCGCTGGCCATATAGCCACTGGTTTTGATGATTTTTTTGTATAAATAATCACTGCTAAGAACCATTAACAGGTCAACTACATTCTGAGACATTAAAAACACTAACAGATCATCTGGAAGGGTCCCCAAACATTTAACATTAATTTTAAACTTAATATAACAGCAGCAACGCTGCTATGACCTGAGATGGACTGGAGACTTGTCTAGTCTGTACTGTACCTATGTGCAGTGAATAATACCAGGACAAACTATAGACCTATCTGCCTATTTTGCATTTTCATATTTAATACAGTGCTTTATGTTCGTTTTTCAGGTTTTGTACAAACATGGACCTCATGCAAGAATGAGCGCATGCTGCATTTACTATACCAAAGAGTAATACATTCTTTCATTTACACATTAATTTCAACAACTTTCCAGCCAAACTGTTATCTTTAATTAAGTGATTAGTAATTAAATAAAACAGTGTGTTAAATTAGAGGTAAATGCAAACTTAGCTTTAATGATTTTGACCTTAATGGTTGCTAATGGTCTCACGTTCTGTGTAATTTAACCAAACATCACTGCCAAGTTGATGAAACATCTAACACAATCTGAGCTTTTTAGCATTTTTAGTCCTGGAGATCAAAAGCAGATGCTACTTAGTCAGAAACTTGAGTGTACTTTTTAATGGGATCTATTATATTATATTATATTATATTTAAGCACTATTAGCATCAGCGTGCTTAAATGGCTTTCATTGTCATTTCAGCACAAACTTGAATTTCAGTGTTGAACTTTTTGTTTGGTAAAAATGTTGTGTACTGAAATAGGGAAACGGTGTAGACTACAGTGCATACTTTCTTGCAGCATTCGGAATGGAGTTGCACAAGCAGATACAAACATCATATAGTCCTATAGAAAGTCTGGGCACGCCTGTTTATATCATGTATTTTTTTCAATTTTCAAAATAAAATGACATACTGCAGGGCACAAACCTAAATGCTTACATTTTAAAACCAGAATTAGAAAAACATATTTGCTATGCACAAAAGTTAATCACCGAACTAGATGATCCATTTGTTTATGTTTACGTTTAGTATTTATTTGTAAAATTCAAAATCCAGGCTCTGTATATGCGGACATGATCTATTATTTGAGTATGAATACCACTACTAATAACAATTAGGGTGCAGCCCGTGGCAACTACCAGTGCTTATGTGCCAGAAGAGGTTCTAACTGTTACATGCAAACAAAATGCCAGTTAGAAAAAGAAGCGAGTCAGAAAAGAAGAATCGATGGGCAGAGTGGCGCGTGGCCATGCTCGAAACCAAGGTGACATGGTTGGGTTAAACGCAAAGCAGATCCTCATCAGGAAAATCAATGGCCTGAATGCAGAATGGGACGCATGGGGCCTCACAGCCAGAGAGTCACTTTACACTGCGTGGCGCCTGTGGCTATTGAGCGTACAGGGAATGAGAGACACTGTCTGTCACTGTCCCGGCCGGGGCGCTTGCATTAATACAGGCGTATTAATGGTGTAACCTTGTGCATGTGGAGTGGGCTTTGTTACCATTGCTGGAGCCACAACGATTATCAACGTGTGGCTCATTCTCATCTTTATTTCCTTCTTTTTTTAGCAACTATATACGGACAAACTAATTGTTTCACAGAGCAATTTAAATTAGGGAGGGTCTGTTGATAAGCTGCTACTCCTTAGAGTGTTAACCTACATACTTTTTATTTCTGCAGTAAAGACTTTTTGACGAGATGTGCAAAAACTTTATGTAGTGAAAGCTAATTTCCAAGTGTTCACCTTCATTTCTTCAATTTATTACTTTATCACAGTTTAAGACCTATTTCAAATGCGACTTTCTTTTACACACGGTTCCTTGTGTGTGTGTGTGTGTGTGTGTGCGTGTGTGTGCGTGCTGTTCAACTGCGTGTGAATCTGTTCAACTTCACCATTATTATCAATGTTCACCCTTCACAGTGAGTTAACTGTATTATAATAGCACAAACAGATGTCTGTGCAGCGTTATGCCACGTTCGGGTAGAAAAGAGACTGGAAGATATGAGTTTTAAATGACCTGAGGTTATTTTCCATGTCCCCCCACCCATGATCCATTCATCCTTCTGCTTTCACATGAAACATCAAGGACGAAGGAGTGTGTGACTTCACAGTTTTGATAATTGGCGTCTAATGTTTCTGGGGAAAGGAGCCGATTGTTATTGATGGCAAGGCCCTCAGTGCTCATGGTGAAGCCTGATATTATGGCGCGCAAACAAAAACACACATGCAGTGCCCCACACACTCACATTCAGTCATTTGTGGCTCTTCATATCCTGGGACACTGGTTTTGTGCTAAATATTTCTAACATGCATTTTTGGATACAATGTCATTTTGAGATACTTGAAGATACTTTTGGCAAATATGTACCTTTGAATATAGTACCTATGCACTGGAGACATTTTAATACTGATTTAATATTGAGTTTATTTATTGTTTAAAGTATGTTTCCGTGTGCACTAAAGTATGCTTCATTTACACTGCGGTATCGTAAATGCCACTTTAATGTTTTGTACATTACAAGTCATACAATCAGCATAGTTTTCCTGACCTACACCCCACTGAGCACTTATGGGGGCACTTTAAGACAGAGAAACCAAGCATTCAGTACCATCACAGGGGTTATTTTTGTGAGTTCAATATGGGATAACACGGAATTTACACAAACTTGTGGATTCCATGCCAGCTTGAATTGCACTGCTCCACTATGCCACCAGATGAAGTTGATGTCCTCTCATATGGCTATATAAGGATGGATATGAAATTCAAATAGAAGTAAGCAAAATCCATCCATCCATCCATCTGTCCATCCGTTATCTTTCGCTTAATCTACACGGGATAGCGGGCCAGCTGGTGCCCATTCGGCAACTCTAGACGCAAGTGCAGAAACAACCCATTGCAGAGCACACACACATACTAAGGGCCATTTTTAGAGACACCAGACACCATGTTAACCTAACATGCATGTCTCTGGACTGTGGGAGGAGACCGGAGTACCTGGAGTAAACCAATGCAGACACGGGAAGGACATGCAGACTCCACACAGAAAGGACCCAGGCCGCTCCACTCTGGAATTGAACCCGGGACCTTCTTGCTGTGAGGCAGCAGTGCTACCCACCAAAGCACCGTGCTGATTAGTAAGCAAAATCATGTGATTTAATTGTATTAATGCTACAATAATCATGGTATTCATTGGATAAATATTTGAACAATCTGCAAGCATTAACTAAAAAAAAGCAAAAAGCTGGATAATATGCAAAAATGACAAATCAAAAGGATGTCAACTTGCACAAGTTCAGTAATAACTTTTTAGATCCATCTAAAAGAAACATCAAATAAACATTTTTGCCCACATCCACTGCATTTGAGTAAATGTTGTATAACTCAGTTCTAGAGGACTATCAGGTATGGACTGTGTACTCTACCTGTTTAAGGTAATGGAGTGTGTACGGCAGTAGAACGGTGGTTTCTGGACGTGGTGCTGGTGGGGGTAGGTGAAGGTAGAGTGGATCCGAGTGCCCTGAGGAGGCATTAGCATGGACGGGTCATTACAGCAGGGATGGCAGAAGAGAGAAGAGAGCATCCACCGCTGAGCAGCCCATATCATTTACAGAGGCCATCAGGGCCTATACCACACTATGATATTCCTCGCACCATTTCCTCTGCACCATCACTCATTCTTTCTTTTTCCTTTCCATTTTTTTTAAACCGGAGAATTGAGATGCGAGGAGATTTTGCAAGTCACTCTGAGAACGCCTGAGCGAGTGTGTCTAGGTCTATTTTAAAATACTGAAATTGCATTCACGTTAACATAGCAGTTAGTGTAGAATAAAAAATCTAGTTGTGTTCAATAGATTTTGATAACAGTCTAATAACAGCCTTTGCTGTGCAGTGTTGCAGTGTTTCAAACTAAATATATTTCGAAATTATGAAAATATTTCATGAAAGGTGACAAATCTAGCCTTTGTGAAAGGAATAAAAGTAAAAAGCTTTGAAGTACATGAATATTCTCCTTTTCAAATATAAACCCTTCACCAGCATGCACACTCCTAATCAAGTACTTCTTTTAATTTATTCCTTCCCGGGGTTTTATTAGTATGCTAGCTGGTGGCTAAATAATAATGACAAGAATGAAGTTTCACCAAAATCCCCAGTGATAAAAATACACTGAAAAGCCCAGAAACCACGCTTAGAAGCCGGCACGTGATTTCTACAGGGAGATGACCTTGGTCATTAAGGAGACTCAGAGTTTTGTTTAGAAATGAAATGACAGAAAACAGAAAAAAATTAACAAATGCCTTCTTTAGCAGAATAAATAATTGGCTAAATGGACATAATGGTGTGGCTGTTTTATAGTTCTGAGCTGTTTATGTCTCTGACCTTAATTTTTTTGTGCTGGTATTTATATGCAGCTCATCTTTAGACATGCCCACACATATACACGGACGCACTTAGCAAAGAACTTGCTTTGCTTATGGGCCCTTCAGGCTAATAATTTAGAAGAATATGGAGCTGTAAAATGTTGGCTAACTAATGCCTGTGCCAGTTTAAAAGGCTAGTAATTATGTTGATTTAGACTGGAGATTAAATGAGTGAGAGACGACCAAGCTAAAGTGATTGGGCAGAACTCGACTGAAAAATTCACCGTTACACAAACAAAATTGATGTAAGATTGAGAAACAATGGTGTGAAATGACTGCAATTATGGATGAATTTTATGATTAGAAAGACGACAGCATTATATAGACAATTGCATCTGTGCATATGTTCTAAGTCTCTGAGGGAATAAGGATAAATAGTATGGGGCTTTTCTGCCCACACAGACAGACTTTCAGCCTGTGTGCAAGCAGAGATGCACCTAAACGCTCAGCTATCTGAATTTGTTTGACTCGGGTAATTGAAAGTGTTTTAAACTATTATAGCAACTTGCCAGCTTGTTTAAGTGTCAAGCTGTCCGTCAAGCGTACAAGGGTAGAAAGCACCAGCCTGTCACCCTGTCAGTCAATGGAAACAAGAAGTGTCGACCTAATGGATTTCTTCACGCGCACGTCGGCTCGGCAGCAGAAGTAAAATCAATGTGTTGTCATGTGTGAGAGCAGGGCATCAAACAGGCAGGTGAATTGGAACTGTAGTTTAGTTGTAACATCTACATTTGCTGGGCCAGAGACAGACAGATGCTAAGGCTGCCAGGCTTATGATACCGTGGAAGGTCTTTTGTTATGATTGCCAGTGTAAGAGGGATGCCCTTACTGCTCTCCATGATGTGTAGTGCGGATTTGTCCCATTGTATGATGCGAAAGAATTGCACCAGGATTGCAACGTAACATAAATATCACCTGTGTAGTTTCTGAGTGATTTAAAAGCAAAATAGGATAGGATAGGAAAGACTAATGTTCTGATTAACCACCCTCAGGCTGCGAGGGTGACAGTAAAGACGTGGTGGATCAAGACCAGTGGTGAAACATTACTGGGTAATTGAATGGTAGTGTGAGAGGTGGGCACAGTAGGAAAAGTGTTATTTTAAAACCTTATCCAGAGCCACTTACAATTGTATTTGAATTGGAAGGTTGAAAGTTAAGGGCCTTGCTCAAGGGCCCACAGCAGCAGCTTGTCAGAGCTGGGATTTAAACTCGGAGTATCCACTGAGTCACCACTGTTATTAAAATGTATACCAGAAAGTGTGTTCAGTTCTTGTCTGTGTAACGCCATTGCAACATTTACCATTAGCAGAAACCAGAACAGTCAGAGGCAGAGATATTAGCAGGTGATTGTAATCATGATTTGGTACAAAGATAGTATTCACAAAGGGCTGAGTCTATGAGGAGCAAAGATGGACATTGGATCTCCATTTTGCCAACAAATGTGTGAGAGATTTATGAAATGTTTAACAACAGTATTCCTCAAATAAATATTGGAAGGGATTTGCATATTTATCCCTTTACAGTGCATAATAACTTTAAACGATTCAAGGAATATGAAGGAATTTCAATGCATTCATTCATCAATCTATAATCTTTGTCCTCGGGCAGCACGGTGACTCGGTGGGTAACACTGCTGCCTCACAGCAAGAAGGTCCTGGGTTCAATCCCAGGTTGGAGTGGCCCGTACTGTTTGGAATCTGCATGTCCGCCCCATGTCTGTGTGGATTTACTCCAGCTACTCCGGTTTCCTCCCATAGTCCAAAGACATGTGTGTTAGGTTAATTGGTGTCTCTAAAATGGCCCTTCTAAATGAATAATCAGGAAACCAAAAACATTGTTCTGAAATATCCATTTTTTTTTTTATTGACGGAACATTAATTCAACAATAAACACAATAATAGTGTTTATCTGAGTCTGAATTTGTGCTGTGAAAAAATAACCTCACTCTAACTATAACCCCAACTCTGTTGCTTCAGGCATTAAAGAAAACATTCCATTTACTCTCACAGGCCAGTACTGTGAGTATGACACAGATCTGGCCTTGTGCAAGGGTGTAAGCTTGAACAGCCATGATCTGTCATCCCTCAAATGGCACTGAATCGAGAACCATTATTCCTCAGCAGATGATATAATCACATCAGCAAGGTATTTTTTGCGAGATCTTTGTTAAGCACTACAATAGAGAGAAAGATTCACAAATACCACTTAAAACTTTTTTGTTTGAAAAGAAGCCTTATCTTGAATCTGCCAATCTTATCTGGGATGGACCATCATACAAGTGAAAATGTGTATTATAGTCACATAAAGCAGTATTCTATATTTAATTAATAGTGTCATGGTGCAGTTATTCAACCTCTATATAATATTGCTGCATTAGCCTATAGCTAGCCCCTTTGAAAGTGACGTTAGGTTAAAACACGGCTATCCCATTGAGCTGTCACAAAAGCTGCAAGACTGTTTCATTGCATAAAAAGGGTAATGAGTATAAGATGAAGCAGACATCCCAGAAATTGAACATGTCTAGTGTAACCACTGGGAGCATTGCAGGGAAGTTCAAAACTTATGGCACGATTCAATCATGAGGCCTTGGATATCTTGGGACATCCCAGAAAATCCTTTTGGTACTGCAAAAGACTTTTAGAAGTTTAGGACAAGAAGTTTAGGACAAACATGTCAATGTCAACCATAAGAAATCCACTTTACATCCAAGGGCATTGAGACTGGACTCCACATTGCAGCCACTTTTGACCACAGAGCACAAGAATGGTTGAATGACAAAATACCTGAAGGAACCTTGCTACAGTGTAGAGTTCTGTCACAGTTCTATAGAGTGACAAATGAAAACTGGAAATGCATAAAAAATGTGTCTGGTTTAAGAAAGGTGAGGTTTATGACCAAAGAATACTGGTGAGATATAGGTTTTGTGTGGTATCTTGTGCCACATTTTCCCACAGACTATACAGCTTGGCTTGTAGATCCTGCAAACATGGTCCCATGCTTAATTGGCGAAAAATCTGGTCACTGTGTAGGCTAAGAAAATGTTACAATCTGGTGGAGACATTCCCTTGCTGTCCTTAAGTGAGAATTATCCTGCTGAAAAATGAAATTTGGAAGCCCTGAGAGGCAACACATGTCCCTCATATCACTTCTAGGGCTGACCAACTGTTGTGTGTGGTGGCTCCCCAGAAAATCACATCAGCAGTTGGGTCAGTATGTTACTCCACAGCAAAAGCAGGAATGGGCAGGTGGATTTTAGAGGCATGTCTAGCAGTCAACAATCTCTCCAAGAGGTACACTGCCCAAAAGTTACATTTGAGAGCCTTTTGAAAGGGGGGCAGTGCATCAACTTTTATGCCCTCTTGTGGCAAGACCCAGTGTCCAATCAGACTGCACCTGTAATTGTTTACATATCTGGATTGATACTGATACTGAACACAGTCCCACAGTCTCACTTTACATGTTAAGACTACATGGTGTGGATCTTGTCACTCTGGAATGACACTTGGGATGTATTTCTATTATTGTTAATGGCCAGGGCCCTTATTAAGTGTATCATTCATGTTTGTTTTTTCCACTCCAAATAATGTTACTTTTAATTTGGCCTGCAAATACTACATTCAGAAGACCACCATTTCACTGACATAGTACCATGTGTTTGGTGGAAACTTTCTTGTTCTTTCTGTTACAGTATGTCATGAGGAGATTTAACCACAAGCACTGGTTGCCCATGTTCTGCCTGCATTCTCACCAGTCACATCTCCTATATTCCTGCTTTATTTCCCTAATGTCACAATGAACTGTCACTTGCCTTGTCCGCTCACAATTTCCTCCTGGTACTTTAACATGATTTATGGCTGACAGGCCTGATCCCTTTGGAAGGAGATCCACCATATTGTCCCGCGCTGTGCTAGTTAACTGCCTACAGACGGGTCTGTCTGTTTTGAGCTAAGCCAGGCCTTTCTGAAAACCAATCAAATTATTTCATCGTGTTGAAAATGAAAAGCTGTAATTATTCATAATTGGGCTTCAGATATTTTTCACCTCCTCTGATATTTTTCCCCCTGTGTTTTAAAAGTTCATTTGGTAACATACTTTGAAAAAGAGGACAATTTGGTATTCCATTTGAAATAAATTACACTTGACAGGGTTTTTTTCACTCATGTAGCTTTGATAGGTTGGAGCGAGAACACCATGATTACAAGCTGTACTGTGTTTTCTAAAAAGTTCTGCTAGTTTTTTGTTGTTATTTTTGTTTTAATTGCAAGGTTCAACTGAAGAAGTAAATGACAGTCTGACAGGGAGAAGTTAGTGCTTTGATTGCTACCGCTACTTTATTATTGTACCACTTATTTGTATATCATCATACAATTTATATATCATCAAACATAGGTCACCAGCTTACTTGTGCACAGGGGTGTTCTCTAGTCTAACTTTTCTTATTCATTTTAGAAATTTGCTTAATAGAAGCTTGCTTATGACATAACATTGGTTAACAGGACAAAATGGACCAATATACAAAAGGAGATCAAATCTGCAAGGGCAGATGATATATATTAAAAACTAGATTAAAAAATATAGGTATGAATTATCTTAGTATTAACGAAGTATTATAACTTTCAGTAATAGCTTATACTAAATACAACGGGTCTACATACTATACTATAATACTTTGATAAATAATAATAATACAATTAATAATAATATACTTACAATAATTAGGGGATAATGAAATATCCTCTCATTTTTGTGAACAGTGTAATAATACTAAAATAAATTGAAGACAATTAAAAGTATAATGGAATTATTACAAAATGTAATATAATAGTATAAAATAAATAAAGTATAATTAAGTATAATTAAATATAATAGCGTAGAGAATATCAGTCCTAGCATTATTTAGTCCAGTAAGTGACAGAGGCAGCCTCAGTCAGCTGAAGGACATGTGGGGGAGGTAGGGCCCTCTGATGTGGTCTGAGTAAAAGTATGATAAACATAATGGCATAGCTAGAAAGAGAATAATAGGTAAAACAGCTAAGATGATTCACATAAGACATTAGCATCCAGCCTCCCCAATAACCAACAAACACAATCACAAAGTGATTGCACATAAGAGGTAAGAAGACAAGACAACAAAACTCTAATATGAACCCCTGTGTCTGCCATTAGTGTAAGAAAAGGTTACAACTTAAGGTCAACATAACCAGAGCCACATATCACAGTGTAAATTGTAAATTTAACTAAAAAACAGAATGTGATTTTTAGTCTACACTTAACTTAATCTAAAATTAGGAGTTTGTCTGAATATCTGAACATGAGTGGGGAGATTATTCCATAGCTGGGGGGGTCACTTATGAGAATATGAGAATGCCTTTCCCCTTTCTGTGACTTTTTAAATTCTAGGAATTAAAATAAGTCTTGTACCTTGTAAAATAAAGTAGAGCTGGATTGTAAGAGTACACTTAGGACTCAGGCCAGTGCATTCTGAACTTTCTGGAGTTTATTTATAGTTGTACTACAGCATCCAGTTTGTCGAGTGTTACGGTAACAACTTCATGGTTATAGCAGCATCTACCAGTTTTTCAGCATCTATAAAGTCACAGTCTGTTAGCTTGCTAGCTACGGGTCTATTCTATTGTTCTTTTTACTTCAGCATATTTCTTAACTATTAAATAAAACCATGACTACACACTGTCCTGAAACATATATAATATTACTGCCGCTTGGGTGGTGCAGTAGCCTAAAAACATTCCAAATTAAATATTCTATACTGTGAGCAGTGTATATTCTTATAATAAGCACAAGTGCATTTGCAGAGGAAATGTAAACGAATCTATTTAAGCATGAGTGTACGTTTGCTTAGTACAAACTGTTAATTTGTACACAAATTGGCTTATAGAAATAACATAAGACGGATTACTTGTATAGCCAAGCTGATTTTGGATAAAAGAGACTGAAAAGGGGTAATAAAAGATCCAGTACATCCTAAAAGTCTACACAGAATGGGGGAAAAGGTGATGGGACACAATCAAATATTGGTCAAATTCTACTTCTATTGATAGAGATATTAATGTGACCTAAATTTTAAAATAATGAATATGATCATTACAAATGCTACAGCACAATCTGAAACAGCAATAGACTAAGCGTTAAAATAAAAATTGTGCCACTAGAGTTTCAGATTATATAAACTTGTTTAGCTGGGTTTCTGCATCTTTGACTAGCTATACTAAACAACTATAACTGAAATTTCCCTTTGTGCAAGACTAAGCTTAACTTTCACATCCTCATTTTATTATTTTTTTCAATAGAACACCACTGAAGGTAGTTTGACTCTGTATGTGTGTGTGAGATGACCATGAATGGGGATTGAAGCAGAGAGCTATGAAATGAACACATGCCGAGTTGAGATGTGGTAAATGTGACAGAGTGCCGCAAGTGTTTCTGCAGCTCTTCTCCTGCCTGTCTGGCCACATCAAGCACCGGCGATGCTGCTGGTGGCTGGGGTAGTCTAGCAGGGGGCTGGCTGGTGCTGTCTCTGCCCTATCTGGAGTGAAATGATGGATCAGGGCCTGATTTCATGGTCAGACGTGAAGCGCTGATCCACGGCCAGAGCACTTACTCTGGTTATTCCAATTGAATGAATATAAGAAACTGCTTTAATGTTATACAAAGTGACCCAGAAATGGAGATGCATAGATATCACTGATGCAAAGTATATATCTTGTTAGCGTTGGCAATAATTCCGAATTCAGATGGCTGAATGAGATTCTGAGATGACTTCTGACCCTGTTTACATTTAGCTGTTTTATGCGTCTTAAATATCAGGATTTTATCTGAATAAATAAATAGTGAATTTCCACATAAAAATGCAGGTGTAAACACAGTATAACATGCTCTGTGAATCATTTCAGCCAGATGTGAAACACTTGTAAATACATCCGTCTTTCCAAACTCATGACAACCCAAAGCTCTTCCAATGAATCACGTCATACCATGAATGGTGGTCCATGAATACGGATGTTGGCACTTTCAAGGTAACAAAAAACACTGTGCGGCAAATGTTTTGCATAGTAAATATAAACCAGGTGCCAACACAAAGTTGGTGTTAAAGATAATGAACTGATTTACATAAAATATTCAATACCGAAGTCAGATCTTTGTCTGGATCATCAGAGTAAATTCAGGTCAAGTCTAAATACATGAGGTTATCTTATCATACAGGCACCCAGGTATAATTGGGTTCCTGAAGGCCAGATCTGTAAAATATTCTGATATTTAGTGGGAGAAATTTACAATCTGGTATGTCTTTGCTCTCTCAATATGTGCCGTTGCACTGGTGCCTGGAGTTTAAGTGTCATTAACATACATATCAGTGTCATTCTCACAGTACTGGCCTGTGAGAGTAAATGTTTTCTTCAATACCTGAAGCAATATAGTTAGGGTTAGAGTAAAAGTGAGGTTCGCGTGAAATTATTTTTCACAGCACAAATACAGGCTCAGATAAACACTATTATTGTAGCCTCTTTTTATATATAATTTACTAAATCCGATATGTTCAGCCCATGTTTTTTACATTGTTGGATATTGCAGAGCAATGTTCTTGGATCTCTGCTGATTCTTCATTTAGGAGGGTAGAAGACAAAGATTGATAAATTGGATGTACCAAAGGGAGCAAAATCATGGCCTGCTCTGTTTCTACTCTCCATTTATGAATTAACGCTGATCTAACCCTCCAGAATGCACACACACATACAAATACAAACTTTCTGTCAGTTAGCCTTGGAATTGCGTGTCAGCTCTAAAGTAGTAAACTGATGGTTTAATAGATGGCCCATGTTGGAGAGTTTATTGTGGACTGAATCATATTTTCATCTGTTTCAGATTAGACAGTCTGAAACAGGATTGATACAAGAATGATAGCTAATTTTAGAGCGAGTTGAATGTATTTGTTTCTACATGAAAAACTGGTTTTATGGAGCATCTGTTCTGATCTATTTTTTGACCGTCTTTGAACTCCCTCTTGGTGTACTCGTGCACAGACACCAGCAGTGTTTTAGTCTCTGGAGAGTTGACATGTGCCACATAAGTTCTGCAAGAGAATCGAAGGTGTGGGGAGATGCGTTGGGACAACGTTTCTTCAACTTACCGTGACTGGGCCAGCTGTGTGTGTCGATTCGGCAGCAGGCGGCGAATCGACCTGATGGGTATGTTCTGTTCACCTCTCCTTCAGATTTATGCATCTGTTTATTGCTCACTACCCAGTGGTGGCTGGAAGGATGCCGCCTGTCACTTCAGCTGTGTCACGCTTGCTACGATGCTCCAAACTCTGAGCCTCATCCAATAAGATGCCACTCTGCTGACCTTCTCCTGGGAAAAATTCATGATGGGAGCTGAAGGCTGAAACTGGTGTCCGTATGCGGACTCTGTGCATTGTTTATTTTGGTCGGAGGCATGGTTAAGCACAAGGGTCTAGCAGGTTCAGAGTTTACATGGTGTTCTGTCTGGACACTACCCTGACCCCACCCTTTGACCTCTCTTTATGCTGTGTGCTATTGTGTGCTTTTGGGCCAGCCATGTATTTACATAGCTGTTAATTAGAGTAGAAAAGGTGATTTTGTGTTGGCAGCATCGCAGTAAAGGGCCTGCAGATGCAGCAGCGATGGCGAGAGTAATGCAGGCCGGCACGGTGCATCAGCCCACATCACACCACTAAAGCTCAGCCTAGCCCACTCCTGTCCAACACGATTTGCTGAGTGTCACCACGCAGTTACGCACACACCAGACTGTACACTGCAACGCAGCACCCCTCCTTTTATAATCCCTCCATCTTTCAAAATCTACATCCTCACCTCCAAGCTGAGTTCCTGCTACTCACCAGTTTGTGTTTGTGCCGAGACTGATTTCCATACAAGTGTTTGACACCTTTCAGATATATCACAAACTGTAACAAGGCATTTAGCTGCTACTTTAAACATCTTTAATGTGTTCCTTTTCCCTGGCATTTTCTCTCGTATGAGTCTCATCATAATATCACACCAACTGGGAGACAGCAATGGTAGAAGGGCTGGCCCGTCCTTTGACCAGTGTGTCAAATTGAGGATTCTGTCTCGTTTAGCGTTGGGGAATTTAAGGAGGGGGTAATAGTGGTCTAAATGCCTTGTGACTGGATATTATATCAAAGCACCAGGGGGGTCAACTTCTCAGCTCTTCGCTCAGACTTTCCCATAATGACTGGAATCTTAAATCAACAGCCAAGCTTGTAACAACATTTCAGCCAGTGTTATTCCTTTAGCAATTAAAGCCTTTGGAGGGCTGTGTCTCTATGTCTCATGGCCCTTTTGATTTTCCAGTTCAGGCTGGCATAGAATTCATTTTCTCCTTCTGTTTTTTAAGCTTCTAAGCTTACACTGGCTAAGCTCACTGACATGTGGGTTACAGTTTCCTATACCCAGGGCATCTCAATTTCCCGGTGGTATCGTGGTTACAAATTGGTAAGAAATCGCATGGCTCAGTTTGAATGAAGAGTTATGAGCAATTAAGGTTAGGGTTAGGGAGGGGTTAGCAGTCGTACCATTTCTTTTCATTTGTACTGAATGGAATTGAACAGAATACAACCACATGCGATCAAGTTTCCTTTTTCTACAGTATAGTCTTTATAGTCTCTCTGCGCTATATGCATAAATAAGGCAGGAGTAAGGTTTTGGCTGATTGGGTGAACTCAGGGACAGCTTGTGCAACAATGGCCATTCATTATTACAAGTGACAAGTTCCCACTGCAGGAAACAAATCTGAACTTGAAGTTTCTTGTAATTTTAGTTAAACAATCAAGGAGTTAATTAAGTTTCAAGACCTTACAAAATGCGAGCGGATTTTCTGGAAAGATTTCCAAACGTTTTTTGTAGTATTTTTGTCTAATACAAAGTTAATTTTTTTTTCTTATCTCATATTTAACGTTTGTATATACATTATATATGTATAACATAATACATCTATAACATAAAACCACCTGCCTAATATTGTGCAAGCCCCCCTTGTGCCATCATCACTATCAAGTGATGTACTTCACAAGACCTCTGAAGGTGCCCTGTGTTATCTGTCACCAAGACATTAGCAAGTTCCCAAAACATTTTTGCAGTGTAACATGGAGCATTATTCTGCTGAAAGAGTCCACTGGCAGATTATACCGTTGCCATGAGTTGGTGTACTTGGTCTGCAACATTGTTACCATAGGTGATACATGATTAAAAAACTTCCACAGACATTCAAAATCAGCTGCATAAATAAGCTGGACATTGTTCTGAAATATTCTGTTCTTAGCATGATGAAATGATTGGCTCAGATTATGTTCCCAGTTTCTGGACTGCACATTCTGGTAGACGATGCAGCAGTGAGCAAATATCATATCAATTGACAAGGGTTAATGTTAACCACTCCCTCCTGCTGTTGTTATGCCTAAATGCTATACCAATCAAACATGCACAATTGAGAATCTTTCTGCTATACAGACTGGACTTGGTTTTCTCAGTCTAGCAGGACACATTTGGGTTTTTTAATTGGCTAAAATACCCAGCTATTCTCTGGATTACATAGACCATAAGCGAAACATTTGCTCTATATAATCCAGGGCATTCTTCGATGGTCAGACTGATTAGAGTTATTCAGTGGAATTCAGCACCATTTTTCTTTCTTTTATCTGAATGGTGGTTAGTTCATGTGTGCATTCTAGAGATATTAAAACTTGTGGCTTTGAGCGAGAGAGTATGAGTGTGTGTGTGTGTGTGTGTGTGTGTGTATCATGTTCTTCATTCCATTTGAGCTCTTATACAAAATCCAGTCTTGGGGAAAGCTGAAACGGTGTTAACAGCAGTAATTACCTGCCACATAAGATGGCAAGGGAAGGAGGGGCTTTGTGAGTGTGTGCAAGTTTTTTAGGTTTCATATTTAGTATACAAAACCACTGCTATTTTTTCTTGTTGAATCTCATCCATTTGATTTTCTGATGACCTTAGAATGACTATGATGTGTACAGTCCATTATATATTGAGGCAATGATCTCTCTCATACGCTCTATCCTTTTCATGTTTGATGCCTCCTTCTCCCTCCCTTCTACTCATTGCTCTCCTTCTCTCTTATTCTCCATTTTTATCTTGGAGTTTCTTGAACCTTTGAAGTTAAGCGATGAGGGTAAGTTAATTATCTTCATTATACTGGACTGACTTCAGCCAGCCCAATACAGCCATGGCCCTCTCTCTCCTTAATTAAACAGAGAAGGAAGCCGGTCCTGTCAGCACAGAATCACCATTGAAAACACACAAAGACACAGACACACACAAATACACACACAGTGAGAGAGAGAGAGAGAGAGAGAGAGAGAGAGGGAGAGAGAGAGAAAGAGAGAGAGCGAGATTTGGCTAAAAACACTCATACGTTGAAAATGAGTGGAGCAGTACTCAATAAATGATGAATGTGATGCCATTTTTATCGTTTATAAAATAGATCTAACTATTTTTTATTGTGGATATCTGTTAGTTTTAAACCAATTCTAAATTCTAACTCACTCAAATGCATTAAGCTTGTGGTGTTCTGTCTGAAGAAGTGGATATGTATAACCTCTCCAACACCATTTAGCATAGTTTCACATGCCTTGAGTATCTGGCCTGTCTATTCAGGCATTATTTACATGGGATATGCAAATGGAAATGCACATTTAAACAATTTAAATCCAATCAAACTAACCATTTCAGTAGGTCCAAGAAACATTTGCATATATAATAAAATAATAAAAACTAAATTGTCTTTTGATGTGGTGCAGGGGCACAAGTGGTTGGTGACGTTGCCTCAAAACTCTAGAGATCCCCATTTCAATCCAGACACCTATGCATAGTTTACATGTTCCTCCCACATGATGTGTACACTCCCACAGCATGTGTATTTGCTGGGGTTTTCTTGCACATTTCAAAGGCATGCATTAGGTTAATTGGTGATTCTTATGTGTCCCAGTCTGACTTAAAGTGTGTGTGTGTGTGTGCATGTATTTAGAGAACTAAATTACGCTGACTCATATTCTCTAGGCTACTATATTTATTATATGATATTATCTTATATTCTGTTGTTTTATTTTCTCTATTTTATTATACACATAATATTGTATTATCGTTAATTACAGTCAATATGTTATCAGAATCTTTTGCATTGAATAGATTAGACTATGAGGACCTACTGTTGGCTTACCCTGTAATATATCCCAGACATTGACATGCAGTTTGTGGCATTGACATAATCAGCATGATTTGTTATTCAGCCTGTGAATGGGAATGTTTTGGTTAATCAGAGGATAATTATTGCATACCTGCTGTCATTTGCAATTATTGATTGATTTTCTTTCAAAAATGTAATCCAGGCCACAAAAGTTGTCCATTTGAGCCAATGTTCTGTCAATATTTCTATATTTCACAACTTATGTGTCTTAGGTAGTTTATTTCCTTGCCACTCCCACCTCTGGCTCTTTGTTTGCAGTCTAGACATGTCATTTTGTGAAGTTGTCTTGGCACTGTATCAGTTGTTAAAAGTGCAATACAAATAAATTCAGCTTATTAAAACTCAGTTTTACATTCCATATAAAAAGAACTAAACTAGGCTGATTAATACCATTATCGCTGCGTTGATTGTAATGCATCCTTGAGTTTGAGAAAGGTGCAATATAAGTGTACATGATAATAATAATAATAATAACTACAAGAAGATGAAGGAGAAGATGAAGAACAAAGGTTAGCAATAAATGCCAACCATTCAGTTGTAGTCAATCAATATCATATTGGTCAGGTTATGATCTAGGCTGAAAGTAGACACCGGATGGTGAAGACACTGGTAGTAAAAACCTCACAGTCGAAGAATGAGGCAGTATAAATCTAATTTTGATGATTTTAAAATAACTACATTGTCCCACATATTGAAACAGATGGGTTTTTTTGTTTTCGCTGGGTTGCAACTGATATAATACTGAAAAAACACACAAGCATACACAACTCCTCATATGAAGTTAGTAAACTCAAAATATTCATTTAAAAAGGTGACTACACCAAGGATTACTAACTGAGAAGGTAGGAAATTTAGCTCACCCATAGCACATGCAGTAAATAAACTTAATATAAATTGCTCACAGCAAAACATAGGATCATTTTGCTCAGAGAAATCTATCATGGTCAGCAACGAGGTTAAAGAAATAAGATATAGTGGAAGAAATATGAGTTGGTTCCCAATGATGTGCAGAGAGATAACAGCATGAGATTAGAGTAAAACTCCGAAAGTGTTATAACACGAGGATATAAGTGCATAGTGGATTTCCTGAAAATGTGGCAATAGAATAGAAGTTGAAGGTTATCAAAATGGTCTCTAAGGTGTCTAAGGTGCTTCAAAATCTAGGTGCTTCTGACTGGTGCAATTCACAAAGCCTAGGTGTTATAATTGTACTCCAGGATTGGTATTGGTGTCTTTTTGGGAAAAACTCAAAACAAAATGTAGGACATTTATAAGATAAAGAGTTTAACCTGTGATTCATATTGGGATTTGGACCTAATGATTATATTTACAATTATAGCAATTAGCAGACAATCACATCCAGAATGACTTTAGTGTATTCACACTAGGTTAGATGGTCTGGCGAACACAAGGGCATGTTTGAATGTTTGACCCCCAAAGTGTGGGTCATTTGAATAGTGTGACTAGTGTATGCTGAAGAAGAGAACTCCATAAATAGCATCTTATTCATGTACCCCGAGAAGCCAAAAATCGATGTGTTGCATAATCAATAGATTTGTTACAAGCTGCATGAGAGAGCTGTGTGTCAGAACACCCAAAACACCTGAAAACAAAAAAAAACACAAAGTAAGTAAAACCTATAAGTCCATTATGTTGTTTTGGAGTGCGTGCCAGAAGTGAAATGTGAGCACAGGCAGTGGGGGGAGGAAAAGTTGTAATCTGGTGCAGTTCAAGGTGTCCCAGCTAATACAACTGAGCTAAAAACTTGACAACCTTGTACTTTCCAATTAGTAGCCCTAAAAGATTCCGCTGTCCTAAAACACAGAAAATAGTTATTTTGTGTGGGATTCAGTGCATTGTTGTGGATCAAGTGTTCACTTTAATTTGTTTTATTGATGGTGGACTCATGAATGCTAACATTAGTCAGTGTGAAAGAGGCTTTTAGTTGCTTAGAAGATAACATGGGTTGATTTGTGACAAGAGCTGCAAAAAGTGCCTATTTTGATACTCTAATAACTTGTTGAGTATTGACCTGCTAATTAACTAATAATCAATTATACAATCCAAATTTATGATAATCTCTCAATTAGCATATTACTCTTTTGTAACGATCAGCCTCTATGTCATTTTATGCATTTATACATTAAAACTGAATACCTTATTCAACAATTCACTGTTTAAATTAACTACCCTGAGAATACAAAATACAAATCTATGTCCCATATGTTTTTCCTACCAAAATGTAAACCAAAGATGCACAAAGAAGCAGGAATAAAATTGAACACAGCCAAATCAGTAACCATCTCTAATCATAAACATGAGGTGCATTCACATTGGTGAATGTTTGTGGAAAACGTCCTTCAATAACAGTTAAATCTGAATAATTTTGTGTAAACCATCCATTTCTCAATAACAATAACAATACCTCTTCATCAAACTACCTTGTATGTTCACATAGAACATCCTAAATCCGTTTGTTAGTGCTCACAAACATTTTCCTATGTTCCCTGAATTTGAATAAAACAGTTGACATCAAGACAATGATGCAATATTTAAAATGAACGCTATTTAGAATGTGAACAGGTTCCTTGTAAATAATAATTCCTTGCATCTCCAGTCCAACTCCATTAATTATTAAAATATTCTGAAATAGAAAGTGCTGCAGCTTATACCATAAAATAGAATGCCATTAGCTAACTTGCTAGCTAACACAGCTAAGTTGTTGAAATGAATTGCCTTCACTGAATGAACAAATTTGCCCAACTACGGTTGGATATTCGAAAAGTGTGAAATACCTAGTCAACGAGTAATCAATGTACTCAGGGTAGTTTGAGACCATTTTTGCAATAGTGGCTGTGAAATTCCTTAGTTTGTACATAATCTGTCTTATTGTGTATTGTTGTGGTTCAAACTTTTTAGAGGTGTTTTGGAACGTTTTCCAGACTGATCAACAACTTTTCAGAGAAATCTTTTTTTTGTTCATACCATGATACACTTCCAAAAAGATTATGTAAAGATCAAGTCAAGTCAAGTCAAGTCAAGTCAAGATCAGTCTTACATCAGAGATAGATTATTTAAATA
This sequence comes from Parotocinclus haroldoi, assembly GCA_034779995.1. Taxonomy (NCBI): domain Eukaryota; kingdom Metazoa; phylum Chordata; class Actinopteri; order Siluriformes; family Loricariidae; genus Parotocinclus; species Parotocinclus haroldoi. Next base: position 2,496 of record JAUZST010038079.1, on the reverse strand, counting down.
TAACAACTGACTATCATCACACTGATTGAAAGCACGAGTCTAATTTTACTTACTTAGTTACAAATTAACTGCTAGAGGTTAAAATACATTTGCCACTCACAGATACTCACAAGTTTCCTAAATAATTATAACATATTATATAAATGGTCATGCTAATTATTTGCTTAACTTTTAAGTTCTCTTTTTCTACTTGTAGGAATTCTTAAAAAATCTGATGATGTTTTGGGTCATATTAATCCATAACTATATTTGGCTATGGAGCTCACTGCTTTTAACAAACCTATAAAACTCTTACAGTCTGTAACTGCAATGTGCTCCAGAGCTGCTGAACAAACTCCATAGCTCACGCTCTGTGTATTTATCTTTCGTGTAATTTAATGTTCATTTTGGCGCACACACTGAAGCAATGTTGGTGAAGACCTCCCTGTTTCCAATTGTTCTCGGAATAGTCTAATTGCAAAAAATTAACTTGTCATCTGTTCACATGCCAGTGACCTAAAATGGAACAATCATATCGGCTTGGTTAGTTTCTCTCTCACTTTGACTTTTTTCTTTTTCTTTCTTTTTTACCTCCATCTCATTTTCTCTTGTCTCTGTTTATACCTTTCATCCCCTCTATTTCTTTCTCTTTTTCTCTGCACTGGGCTCAGTGGGGGATCCGATGGTTTCCCTGAGCCGAAGCACCGGGGCGAGCAATTAAAATGGAAAATGACAGCATGAAGTATGATGATTACTGTTATACAAAAAGGCACATTTATGAATTTAGCAGATAACTGTCACTTTTCGCCCAGCTGTTACTTGCTCCATACTTTGTTAACTTAATGTCTTTGGTGATGCTCACCCGAGGAGAGGGCCAGAGTTGTCTTTTTAATTACCATGACATTTGACACTTTTCAACTACTTTTTAATATTCAGACAAATCATCCTTTCCTGAAGAGCAAAAGAAACGTGAGGGAATGGAAAGCAAAGATAGAAATGAGTCACTTAACAGCTCTTTTAACACAAGCTGCATTTTGTTTCTATATTTATTATTTTGTCATGTGTACTCTCTTTACAAATGAACTGAGATGAATGAGAACCTGTTAAAGGAAAACAAAGTGAGGTGATGAGGAGGTGTATCGAGCAAGCAGTCATCATAGTCAAAATCTTGGTAGTGCTGATGTAAGATCAGCTGCCACTTGGACGAAAAAGCCAGATATATCCAGCTACTGCACTTCTTTATGTGTCAAGTCTGGGCTTTATTAATGATGAACACAAATGACGAGGATCCTTCCAGTTTAGCCATCAGCAGACATGCCGGCCTGTGGCTCCAGCAGTCTGGCTCCATACTGTAAAGAGATCCACTCTCTTCTGAGACAAGTCAGATCAATAGTGAGACAGAGAGACATATTTCTGCAAGTTTCTATGTCTCTCTTGTGTCAAGGGGATTGTGCTGAGATGGATGGACCAACTTGGCTTTTCTGACACTTGGGTGGGGAGGCAGAATTTGCAGAGGAGGAAAAGAAGAGGTGGAGGAGTGAATGCATGACACATAATCCAGTAGGTTTGTGTATGTCAAAGTGCTATCCATATCATGTAAAACTGTATTTCGATTTTTAAATGAAAATTTCTATAAATTGCATCAAATTCACAAGATCTATCATTTTTCTTACCATTGGACATCTTGGACAGTTGCAACATTTGCAAGTAATCCAGAGCCATTAAGCCACCAGTGTCTCTTAATCACATGCAGCATATCATGCAACGTCTCGACAATAGCTGAGCAGTTAATAACTCTTGCATCCAGTGTGTAAATACTGTGTAACGATAATCACTATAGTTGTTACAAATCTTCCATATAAAGGAAATTGTGACCAAAACTGAAAAAAAGATACAGAGGGACATTTACATGCACTTGAGCTGTAATGGACTTAAATCTGATGTCCCATGTTATGCCAGAAGGATTTCACAATATTCCACACAGCATCTCGTGATGCAATTGAATGCTTGGCTTTTAATTTTTACAAATTTAAACATATACATATATAAACATCGCTGGTGTTTTAAATCAAGATTTTTCTCTTGGTTGCATAAGTAAATATGAACATTTTATTGACAAAAGTTGACAGTAAATAATGTGGACATAATTATGTAATGAAATGTTAAATGGAAAACTCAACAAACTGGTGAATATGATGTAAAAATTGAAATTCCAATAAAATAGTTGCTTTGAAGAATTGCACCTAGATGGCAGTGGCCATAATAATACACTTTTCAACTTGCAGAATTTGGTGTTGGTTGATTTAAGATGACACGGCTACCCAGAGAGACATTTTATATAAGAAATTAACCTCTTAATTTGACTGATATTTAAAATACTACAACATAAAGTAATTTTCATTTTCTTATTAAAAAACATATCTAGCTTGAGTCTGAAGACCACAGCTCAATGAACAACCATGGGAAATGTTTGTGCTGGAGAAGAGTAAATAAATATTATTGTAGAGTAAAAATTCA
>JAUZST010038069.1:0-27425 GCA_034779995.1 Parotocinclus haroldoi | reverse complement strand
GTAGGTATATGTAACATCACATACTTATCATACTTCATGGCCCTGTCTAATTGCAGTGGCAGTCTATAGGGAATTATGTTAGTCTGCAAAAGGCAGGACTCCATATTACTCTCGTAGTGCTGGGACTGTTAGGCTCTTGGGGATTTAAAATCATGAGCCACTGCCTTTACAGTAAATGAGAGGTAGGACTTTGATTCCCCTGATGTCATAGTCAGGCCTCATCAATTCTGTCAAGAAGATCAGCAATAGCATGGGGTGGAGAGAAAAAAAGACGAATAGAGAGTGGAAGAAGAAAAGACAGAGATAAAAAGAGGAATAAATAAAAAATGATTTGCTTGAATTAAACATGCTCCTAAAATGTTCTGGGACATGATAGTGACTCTGTTCCTTTATGCTTAGAAAGTGCATAGGCATATGCTGTCTCAAGTGCTTTGGATTTTTGAGGTAGAGAAGTTGCTGTGCAGTGCAGTGTATAACGGAAGTGCGGATGGATGATGTAAATAAGTGGTGTTTTCTTTAGGGAACATGCTTGAGAAAGTAGTGAAAGATTAGATCACAGTAGTATAGAAAGGCCTCTTGATGAAACACATGCTCATATACCGATGAAGTCCCTGTTGTATAAAATGAACCCACCTAATCTAAACTAGTGTCAGAATAATATCAAGTGGGAAACTGGTAAAAGTAGCAAAAATATTTTTGTTCCTGGTTATCTCTCCTGACACTGCCCCTCTAGTATAATACATGGTCAAAAGTATGTGGATTCCCAAACACATATTCATATGTGGAGGTTGAATATTCTCATTAAAAAAATGGACTTTAATATGGAGTTGGTCCAACATTTGCTGACTGCATGCTTGAAAGCCTCATTAAGGCATTAAGACCTTACCCCTTTAGTTGCCTGAATTTCTGCATAAATATGAATACAGACATCATTACTTCACACAAGGGCAAAATGTTGATAAACAGAACTCAATTAAGCAGATGATACAATGACAATAGACAAATGATCCAGTGTTACACATTTTTAAATAGCAAAAGTATGCTTTCAGTACCAGTGTGATCCCCTTGTGCAAAAATAACTGTCAAAACGTTTCCAGTAACTGCTGATCAGTCCTGCATATCAGCTTGGAGGAATTTTAGCCCATTCTTCCATGCAAAGCAACTTCAGCTATTAGATTCTTGAGCGTTTCCTCATGTGAACAGTCCGGTTAAGGTCCTTCCACAACATTAGATTAAGGTCAGGCCTTTGAGTTGGTCATTCCAAAACATGAATTTTTTGTTCTTTTTTGTACTGTATTTTTGGGGAGAACGACTTGTGTGCTTTGGGCAGTTACCTTGTTCCATGAACCACGCTCCCCCAAAAATCAGTTGGTGGACTCACATCCTGACATTTTCCTTTTGATATGATTTATTTCTGTTTTGTTCGATTAGTGATGGCAAGTCATTCTGGCCCAGATGCAGCAAAACAAACCAAAACCATGATATTGCCACCACATGTTTCTAAGATGATAACATTCCTTTCCTTTCACCAGACATACTTCTCATTTAATTGTAATGCATTCTACTGTATTTACACATCCATCTACAAAACATTTTACATTTGCTTGTCTTGTCCATGTGATCATTATCAAACTGCTGATGGATAGTCATTTTCTTTATGGAGAGAAGTGACTTGCTTAAAGTTAAGCTTCTTGGTAGTTAGTGGTTAACAATGGTCTTGAATTTTCTCCTTTTGTACACACTTTTGTTTGATTGGTGGGATTATACCTCCATATTCTTTAAATGTGTTTTTTAAACTTTTAAACCTTGATGAGCACCAACAGCTAATTTTCAGAGGTTCTGAGATATATCATTTGTTTGTGCCATGACAGACTTTCTCAAACATGTCGTGAAGATCAGAGTTTGGCACATTCATTCTCTTCAAATGTAACAGCTGACCCTCACATCTGACTGTCATCTCATTGGTTGTTAGGTTATATAAAACTCTGGTGAAATTTTAGATCAGAAATATATACAATTATAAAGAATTCTTAAACTTTTAAGCATTACTGTGCACTGTTATATGAGTACAACTGCAACAAAAAAGATTTTACATCAGGAACTAAGTCTGTGTCTCGTCCCACTGTTGATCAGGAACCTAATTCAGAATAAAAGTGTCGAATGTGGTTGGGGCTATGGCTTTGCAGCCAGTTCCATTGCCTTAAAAAACACCATTTATGCATGGAGTTTTGGCATGCTGAAACAGAAAAGTTATTTCTGTTGCTACAAAGAGTGATCATAGTTTTTTCATCTGCCAAATGTGTGACCGTCTCTTCAGTAAAACCAATAGGTTCAACCCAAATCATTATTTGTTCCTCTGACAGACTTGGTACCATGAAGGTGGGCAGGTAGCATTCTTCTGGCATTTGATGATCTTTTAGATGACAGCCAGATAGTAAAGATTGATTCAACACTTCCAATAATTTTTCAACTTTAGATGGTGTTTGAGACTGCACATAGCCATTGTGCATGTGCTTGTATATAACTAATTTGCCTGAGGATTGTATGACCTACTGATTCTTAGCTGAGCTGTTGTTGCTCCTTATAGTTACCTCATAACACAACTATAATTTAACAAGGAATTAACGATATAGCAGGGCATGATTTGTGAGAAAACTGACTTGTCTGGTCCTATGCCAGTTCCATCTTGATATTTATTAACCTTTTCAGTATAACCCATTCTACTGACAATGTCTGTTTATTGACTTTCTAACCTATGAACTTACAGAAGTTACAAACCAACAAATTAGATTTGGCATCTGCTTACTTTTCATCTTGATGTGTACATGCTTAAATTGCAAATTACATATTTAACTTCAATAGAATTACTACAATTACTGAGAGTAATAACTCTGTAACTGTACATACTTTGTTTGTCCCTATTACTAATTGTCAGAGCCCTTGGATCAAGCGCTATTTGGGTGGTGGATCTCTCAACACTGCCAAGACACTCATTTAGTGATGGTGTGTTACATACAGTTAGAAACAGTAGTTCATCAAATCTCACAAGATGCTGCCTGCTGGTATTGGTATTTTTGGCTGGTAGACTGTTTTCAATCCAGCAGCACTGCTGTGTCTGGTCCATTCATACAAGTACTACACATATTAACATACCACCAACACATCAGTGTCACTGCAGTGTTGAGAACGATCCACCACCCAAATAGTACCTGATCTGTACTTGTTATGTGGGGGTCCTGACCACTGAAGAACCCCAGAGGATGCACAAATGATATAGAGAAACAGATGGACTACAGTTAAGAATTCTAGAAATACAAATTGCAGTGATCGCTACACTTAAATAAAGAATACACAGAATATAGACTGAAAAATATAGAATGCCTAAGACTTGCAGTACCCTATGTGAATTTAAATATGAAAACAAAAATAAATTGTGTTAAATTAAATCCTAGATCTTAATCCATAGTCACACTAAGTGAACACATAAGAACAATTCCATTCAATTAAATATAACCACTCTTTATAGTTAGTTGTCAGAATGATTTATTGGTGGCTTTGACAAGTTATGTGGCACAGTAGCTCTCTCTCCTCTTCCTTCAAGTGACCTTTGACTTCTTTCTGGTAGTCAATGAATGTAGTACAATGTTACACACAGGTCATCACACCCAGGATCCCTCTCGCCTCATTAGAACATGGGTGATGATGCCTGGTTCATAATTCCACTACCATATTGAGATCACTGAACATAATGTTTCTGCCCCTCGCTCTCTCTCTCTATCTCTCTCTGCCGGTCTTGGTGAAAACATGCTGCTGCATATTTATAGTGCATAGTTAATGAGAAGTTTATTCTGTGTGCAGTGTGTATGTAACAGGTAAGAGAAAGAGAAAGAGAAAGAGAGAGAGAGAACGAGAGAGGCAGACAGTTTGCCACAGTGCCACAGATATTTCACTGTTGTTTTATTTTTCTGCTCAGCCACTTGAATTAGTAATAAGTATAGGGATATACAGGAAATACGGGAAGTACAGTGCTGTATGGGTAAGGTCACACATATGACTTATGACCAGAAATACACTGTACATAAAACACTAATTGCTTTTCATTGATGTTCTTGATGCAAATTTGTCCAGCTTGATCTAGCCCAAGAAATCAACACCACTTCTGACATCAATTTACAATTTACAAGAAGAGACAGTTGCACCAGGATTGTTTTTATTTAAAAGCACAGAATGGCTTTTAATGGCTTCAGAATGAAATAGTTTAGAACAGTACAGTGATATTGCATAGGTTTGCTAATGAAAAACTGAATAAGGAGGAGGCTGAGGTAAACACCAATCCTCTAGATGGCAGCTAAATTTGTTAAACACACATTATTGTGCACAATGCACATAAATGCTGACTAATAGGAAGGCTGAGAGTGTAAAACTAGACAGACATTTTCTTAAACACTGCAATAGCATCCTAACTAAATGTGGGATAGGGAGGACTGTTGGCCACTACACTTTTATACAATTGCTTTCCTTTTTATATAAAGTGCTCCCTGCACTTGTATCTAATGCATTGATCATTTAGAAACCTGATGATTATTTCATTTTATTTATGGTGCATTTCAGTTCTGACATTATTTCAGTTACCAAGTATTGCATGTGCAAAAAATATATTAAAAGTGAATACAAGAAAACTTTTAAAATTTATTATTATTAATAATAAATATTTATTATTGTCAATTGTTTTATGGCTATGCACTCCACTCCACCACTTAATATACCTATACTGTACCTATTCAATTTTCACACTTAACATTTTGCACTTTTTTCCCTTGTTGATTGTTTGTATTGGGGGATAATTTGGGTTCTATTAATGCTATGTATAGCTTTCTAGCTCATGCTTAATAGCACAGGCATTTCTATATAGGCACATACATCCACTTTTATTTTATTTTATTATCTGATATTACCTTTGATATTATCACTTAAACAACATTATAATCATATTACATTCTATCGTGCATAGACAAATAACTCCTAAAAATACAAAATATTTGTATAAAAAATTGAAGATATGTTTTACATACATTTTACTGCCTTACTCAGAGTGATCTTTAATTGCTGACCATGTAATAGTTGGCCTCAATTTAATTAGTTTGTAAACAATCTGTCTGTCTGTGAATTGGTGGATCCTAAGCTTGTTATAGGAGGGCTTGAATATTTTGGTCTGATGGGAATCAATTTAGTTCTCATGCTCCTTTGTTCCTACCATGATACACTTCCACAAAAACATTTTGAATATCAGACTTGATAATCGATTGATTGCTTGACAGATTGATCTTTAAATTTGATTTTTATTGTTCTTTAAATACTTCAGTTTGCCCAGTCACCTGATTTTGATTTCAGCTTCAACTTAACTGATTTAATTGCTATTCACAGATATGTATAATTTGATGATTTCCCAACAATGAAATGTGCTAATCTTTTTATCAATGGATGTGCCTGAAATAGTCAAATGCATTAATTAATATGTAATAGTAATGGTCCACACAACTAGTGGCCATGTTGTGTATACTTTTTACATTGATATTTTTATGCAGGTCTAAAACAGCACGTAAAAGCAATATTCTATGTGACATCTGTTTCTTATTAGCCTTTTATTACATTACATTATTATCTTTTTGCCTATTCCATGTTCACATTATTATCATTGACTGCAATTATGACCAAAGCTTTGCTTCTCGGTCAGAGTCAGTGACATATGCCAGCAAACATTAAGCGCTTTAGCAATGGAATTACCATTTGACCTTTGCATTCAGAAGAAGATAATTTCAGAAGAGTGACAGAGGAGGGGGTTGCTGCTAAAAAAGGGTATATTCTGAAGTAGTTACAACAGATGAAGTATTGGAGGAAGAGAGGAAGTGGAATGATCATCTAGGTGCATCCTATTATAAAAGACTACTCCTTTGTCAGAATTATATCCCCATTGGGATCCTCAAACAAATTTAAGTTCTTTCGGTAGCTCATCACTTTCCTAATCATACTTACAATGTCGGGTGATATAAATGAATGGCCTAATCAGATTGGTGCAAATGTTGGTAAGATTTGACCCACGGTCAGTGTTCAACGCATTCCTTAACCAGTTAATTCAGGGCCTTTAAGCACATCAACACACACACCAATGCTAAACACTAAATACTCCGCTATAGTGCCACCCTACCAGTGGCGGTGGTTCCGTTCATCCTAAAGGTGATGATGGGGTTTAGGTGATAGTATAGGCCAGTCAAGCTTTTTCACAAATTATTCTGATTACTTTTATTGCCACATCACTGTGATATGCTGATAGTCCTAAACTGTTGTTAATTAATTATTATTTAATTCTTCAATTATTCATTAATTGTTAGTCATGAACGTGACAAGTTGACAAGTTGGAATTCAAAAATATTGTTGACAAGATGGCATTCATTTTACATTTACATCATTTAGCATTCACCCTTCTCCAGAGTGGTTTACAACTGATGTAAAGCTCTTCCTCAAGGTGGCTGCTTGGTAGCGATGGGATTTGAGCCTGGATCGCCTGGTCCATAGTCCAGTGCCTTAACCACTAAGCTACCACAGTCCCATTTTGCTGCCGTTGTTTTCTACGGAGACTTACTTTATGCACATGCTAATAATTGGTGTAACTTTAATTGAAAGAGCATGATAGGCTTTGTATTGCAGCAGGTTCAGACATTCAAGTGATTATTGGTAAGATAAATCAAGTTCTGTAAAAAAGCGTGCACTGTTAAGAGGTGCTCAGAATTATAAAAGAATAATTATAGTAAATCAGAGTGGTAGGTGTGAAAGACATGGAAGAGTACATGTAGCTTTTATCAGCTTGCATCACTTTCAAGGTTTGATAGCTTTCACATTTCTGTAGACTTTTTTACCCTACACTCAAACACCTGTATAGATAACTTTATACTGTAAGCAGACCTCTGGGAATAGAACTGTTTCATATGCAGAAGCAATAATAACAAGCAGCGGATGACGGATACAGAGAGGCGGAAGCATTCCTTATTTGTGATCTTAGAAAACATAAAGATAATAAAAACATGTGTGTGAACGAACATGATCTTCCCCCAAAACTTGCAGCATCAAAGGGCCTAGCACAGAACCTGGAGACCTAGTACCACCTCTCTCACCTGAGCAATGCTCTCTTGGACTCCTTTACACAGATTACCAAACAGCACAATGTCTCGTATGGTCACAAGCTGCAGGCCAACATTACTAGTTCCCTTGAAATAGAATTTGATAATTGTTTTATTGTCCATTGATTACAGAATGCTTTTTTATGGCTGACCGAGCATAGTCATGGGTCTGATCAGTTTGTTTTGGTTGGTTGAATTTAATAGCGGGTAAGTAGCACGAGCTGGGCTAGATCTGTGGGACTTCTGGCTCTGGTTGTTGAGGCTGAGAGCCTGTTTTGGAAGCATAGTGTGTGCTCCATATGGTCCGGGCAGCATCCCTGCGAGCTTGTGGATTGCCTCATTTGCATTCTGTCCACCATAGCAAATTAGCAGTGCTTGCACTTGTTTAAGCATAATAAAAATCTGTTTAGGGAAAGCTCTATGATGAGGTCACCATCTGTCATCTGCCCCTGCCACTTCATAAACTTACATTAACATTGAGGAAGGAAAAAAACATCTATTATTATCCTCTTTTCTTTCTGCCTTCCCATATTTTGTGTCTCTTGCACCACTGCATACAAACACATTCACATGCTCAAGCTCATCCAGAAAGATGAGCAAAGCTCTCGAGGCAAACAACAGAAGAATGTGATTGATTTTTTCCTCTGGTTATAGATGCAGAGTGAAGAAAAGCCTGTCACATTTCTCAAGTGCTCTGTGTTTTAATATTGCATGCTAAACATAAAAAGCTCAGAACATTTTTCATGTGGGCTTGCAGCTTTTACAGTAGCTACAAATGAAAAGAGGTCATATGTGAGTGTGTGTGCCTAGGGAATATGGCATCCTGCTAATATTTGCATATAAAACGCATAAATCTACTTATTTCAATCACTTATGTCATCACCAAATGTCTTTTTTTTTAAATAACAATGCTCAGAGCCTTTATAATGTCTGTTTATTTGTGTAAACCTTTTTTACACTTCTCATATTCCGTGCTTTTGAAATAATGTGCAAAACTCTTTCAAACAAGCTTGGGAATAATATCACAATGAACAAAAGCATTAATACGCACAAAATTGCCCAAAATAACGCAAGTGTATGCTGCTGAAGTTCTGAATGTGAATGCTGTCTATTTTACCGATCGAGGTTCTTCAGGTCTGTTCCCATTAATACTCCTTGCTAGCAGCCTGTTGTGTAGCTTTATGGATCATCTCTCATCTGCGCCTCAGTGCACATTATATATGCAGTATAGAGGCTCCATTAACTATGGCAGAAAATATATTGTTTCCTTTACAATACACAACACAATAGAGTCTTAAAGTACTGAACAGCACATATAAATGCACATATCTAAGACGTTGATAATTATTTAAGATACTTTATCAACCAAGGCCCGGAAAGCTGATAAACACTATGTAGTTGTTTTAATATATATTATATAGTTCTATGTTTTAATCCATCATTGTCTTAATTATTGATCGTACTTACTTACAGTACCTATGTCAATTCCCTGTATTTATAGTATATTGTCTTGCATATTTATTGTAAATTGTCTTGCGTCATTGCACATGCTACTACACAGACACACTTTATGTTGTATTGTGTAATATATATTGTTTAATGTAGCACCTTGGTCCTGGAGGAACGTCATTTCATTTCACTGTGTACTGTATACCACTATATATGGTGGAAATGACAATAAAAAACACTTGACTTGACTTACGAGGCCAGTGTCAATTCATTTTACTCACAAATGATTAGTGTCTGCAGTTACAAATTGCAGGTAATACTGTCCCAGCCTTTTTTTTAATCAACCGACAGAGACTTGTGCTGCATCCTAAATGACCATTCACAGACTGAATACTGAATAGGGCACAGCTGTTAACTTCAAGGTTTAGGATATATGTAATGGTTTGGAACATCAGTTCTCGTATCGGACATAAATGGACATAATTACAGACACATGGCTTTAATATGGGCTAAATTTTTATGGGCAGAAGATTGGGTTGAAGTGCCTCTTGTTGGATGGGGTGCTCCTGGTGCTAGGGGTACAAGTGAGGGACAATGGATGTTGAGCAATCAAGGCTCATCGAACCAACAGACGGGCTACTATAGCACAGAATTTTTAATTCTGGTCACGAAAGGACCTGGTAACAGCACACAATGCATGTGCCTGTATAGCTGCATTTACTGGTTTACTATTTAAAAGTGCAACAATGGCCATTTGGGCATCAAAACTAGACTTTGGAACAACAGTTTGTATTAGTTGGACGACTTGGTACAGTGTATGCCATTTTCCTGGGATTCATTGCAGTGTGGGAAGCAGAAAAGACTGAAAGCACTAAGATGCTTTTGGAAAGGTTCTGCTGGGCAAACTCTGTTGATATACTGAAAGTAAACCTACCTTATAACAAATTAACATCTATAACAACTTTCCAATGATTAGGTTTACAAATCCATTCATCCATAATACTCATTAGGTGTGTTGTTGTAGCAACATATTGTTATCCGATTTTTTATTATTCCACCAATTTTCGTTCAGTATCTCCTCCTACAACTTTCGACATATCAAAACGGGATGAATGCCGAAACGTGGAGAAGTGTGCTTGTTCATAGCTAAGAGATAACTCGAACCGTGCACCCCGTGCCCCCGATTTTCCGGCACAAGAATCCCATAGACAATGAATAGGGCTGTTATTACAACTGTTGTAGCTTGGTCAATTTTTATGCTATAAACGTCAAAATTTCGACGAGTTGGACCTGGCTGTGATGTCACTGGTCTTGTTAAATTACAGAGTGATCACACATTCCGTTCACTTTTTATCACTCCATCATCACCCCATTCATTTTAAATGGTCTCACTCTAGCGGCAAGATCAAAACATCTAACAATGATTAACTACGATTAAAAAAATTTTTCTGCAAACTTGTAAACATAACATCCGTACAGCAGTCTTCCGATGTATTATGCCTAATATCCTTAAACTTTCATAAACAAATATCTGGTATTTTCGGATTGTAGTCCAATAAAGAGATATAGTATAGCATAGCATAATAGTACATGGTCATCTGTGGGTTTTATTTAATGTAGATTTGCATAGTCATTCCATTCAAGTAATACGTGGCACTCCTTCATATTACAGCCTTGACTGAACTTTTATTTTGAACTTATATTTTTACATCTATACATAAAGGCCAGATAGCTGCAATATTGACAAAACAAGACTTTGTGTACATTGTGTACATTCTACATTGTTATCAATACATGTATAGCAATGTATACTGACAAGCCAGTATACATTTGGACTGCCTGTCTGGAAAAAAATTTGTCTCAACAAGTGTAAATCTTAGTGCTGAACGTAAAAAAATATCATCAGTAGGAGAAAGGAGACTCCTATGTGTAAATGGGTTTACACAAAATCATACAAAACCTTCTTAAACACTATTTTAATGTAACTTAAATATGCCATTTTCTTTTTTTAACGGGCATTCGGTTAGTGATGTAAATATACACTGCAAATATTCAGTATATGAGTATGCTAATAAGTATGTGTTATTATATTGTTTTTATTTCATAGGAAATTGAAAATTAGTACAGTAACCCTGTAGTAGTGGTCGCTGTAGGCCTATAGTAACACTCAGATAATGTGAATGTGTAAGTGTGCGTGTCCACTTATGTCCATGTAGGGTTTTTTTGCAACTCTCTGACCTGTTCATTCTTTTTCAGTATTGTCATGACCTTTGGCCAATGTGGTGACTTGGTATGTGGAAGAAAACAGAATTACATTACCAAATCCACATGGACATGCTAGAATATGCAATTATTTTACAACCAATAATATGCTAATTACAAAAGCTGAGGTCAAGATATCTGAGGGCTGTGAAATGACAGTGTGAACCACTTTCACCACCATGCCACCTGCACAGATTGATGCAGACTTACGTAAATTGTGTGGGAATATAATTACTCATGGAATTTTACATCTTACTTACTTGGAGTACTTGTCCTTGTCCCTGCTACTTATACATAATAGCAATTTTAAGAAGGTCACCCACCATATAGATAGGTGACTACCACTTTGTTTACCATACTGTAGTTACAGTATACAATTATCAGCTTGAAATAATATTTTTAATGAATGTGCAAAATACATAAGCTTACAAGACAAAAAAGTTACATTTTGTATTTAAAGTGGTAGTAACTTTAAAATCAATTATTGGTAAAAAAAAAAAAAAAAATAGTGATTGAATTTGAGTGTGCCAATGTCCACAGTCTGAAGGAAGTAGCTGACTATGCAGGTGTATCAAAGTGTACAGTCACGTAGCTCAAGCACAAGCAGTGGCAAACAAGAATTCTACAGGAAATTATTGTGGCACAAACACAAAACTGATAAACAGGGACCATGTTTCATGGTGAATAAAAAGAGGAAATAACTGCTTCTAAAAATAAAAGCAGGACCTTCAAAAACAATTTCTGACAGAACACTCCACATGGTACTGCATAACATGAAAATACAGAGCAGAGTTCTTTTAACTTTGCTCACAGAGTTGCTTGGCTATAATGCATGAAAAGACACATTGGTCTGTTCATCACTGAAAACAGTGTATCTGTTCAGTGTTACCTAGCAGTTACACATCTGGACTGGCCCACACAATCCCCACATGTGAATCTTCTTGAAAAAACTTTGGAACTACCTAGAACAATGCATAAGATGCCAGGAAAGGCATTCATGAAATCTGACCGAACTGTCGAATTTCTTTGATGTAAGAGTGGCTGAATATTGATGTCACCTATACCCCGAACGGTGTCCAGGCATGACAAATCGAATAACAGCTGTCATATATGCTCATGTAAGCATTACACACTATTAGGTATGCTTGAGTCACAGTTGACTATTTTTTTCTGATGAACTGTTATAGATGAGTGTGAGAATGAACCTAAATCAGGTAGACACTCCCATGTCCAATCTGAAACAGGGATCACAGATTAACTTCTATTAGACATTCTTGTCACACGTCATGTAATGAGCAACACAGAAAATGTGCTGATCTGAGTTTATTTGAGATATTGGATCAGTAGTGAGACTGTCAGTGTTTAGAGCACTTTATGTAAAACAGCCAAATTAATAAGAGTGTGATTAGTAGTAAAATGCAAACGCATGGGTGACCCTGCACACTTGAGCACTGTCTCAAGGTTGAGGTGTGCTCAAAAAGCTAATCACAGAACATGTTGCAGCTGCTCCTAGGCAGTACCCTCATTAACCTATAGACAGTACAAAAGCAAGGAATGCGAATCATCTGATTAAGGGAGCTCTTCCTGTTGTCTTCTGTTTCCGTTGTTCATTTGAACATCTCCAGGCATCCTCTGTTGCTTAGCACTTTTCCACTTGAGCAATGCCTGTGGGATGCAACTAGCAAGTCCATTTTCTTAGCCAGAGGTTGCACTCTGTCTCACTGTCTAACTAATTTTGCTGGTCTATCTATCTAGCTGCGCCTCTCCTATCGGTGGACCTGAGCTGTAATCACCTGCTGAATTATGGAGGCTCCAGCAATAGCAGTGTCTTACGGCCCTGTTCTTTTGCCTCACGTTTCCCTCAGATACGTTCAGACAGGACAATGCTTTGTTGCCAGTGACTATAAAAACTCTTGACATAGCAACTGCTAAAACAATTGGCAAAATTTACATTTGACACATTTGCACAAGACCTTTGACAGGATTTGTTCAATTATTCAGTTGGTCTATTGGATTTCACTGGCTTGCCTTGTACTACTGATATTTCCTGTATTTTCTAAACCGTGAAAGGGAATCAATGTTAAATGAATTAGATCCTTAAAATCTGCAGTAGAAAAAGAAGTGGTGAATACTAAAAATAAATAAAAGGATTATAAATAAACTAAATTATAAAGTAAATAAAACACACAAATGCAAATCCTTCCCATAGATATTGCCTCAAATAAGTTTTATGAAAGTCTAAATACCAAATGAGCAAGCAAATGGAGAACCTGTGCTCCTCTGGGTAAAACACCATGAGCAATTAATAAATAGTAATAATAGTAACATAATAATAGTAAACATAAATAGAAAACAAAAATTATTCTGCATAATGAAGTACAAGTAGGGTTAAGACAGGGTTATATTTAATAGTCACTGAGAAGAGTAAAATCCTAGTCCAGTTACTAACTGAATGAACCAGGCAAGGGGATAATAGCAGGTAAACAGTCTTCAATAACATCAGGGCAAGTCAGAGTAGTATACATGTAGCTTATCAGTAATATGTTAACTTTGTTGACAGATTTTGTTAATTATGTAATAAGTTGCAAGTGGGGATTCTGGGAACTATAGCTGCTACAGCATAACTAAAAGGTAGCTCCAGACTGTGACAAAAATATGAAGACCAATGAGAACCAAGCAACAGTTTTCTCCCAAGTTGTCAGATGATCTTAAATTATTGTGACTTCCCCATCTGTCTACAAAAGGCTCACATAGGCTACTTTTGGGTAGTGTGCCTCGTGACAAAAGATTGCCCACTGCTAGAAATACCTATATAATGCACTCTGAGACATTTTGCTTTCACAGCTCCCACAGTTTAATTTGCCTTTACTACATACCCGTGATTCTGTCCAGACTGGCGCTAAGCAGAAGGAATGTGACCTCATTTACTGTCATGAAGCTCACTATATGTGTTATCATTGACAGCCAGCCACCATCACTTTCATTTTCAGTTTTTTGTGAACAACAAACCTGGACTGCTATGGACTGGGACCGTCAGATCTACTAGTAAAACGCTCAGAGAGTTCAGCGGTGTGTGCAGGACATCCTGTGTCCATGTGCTGCCTCTCAGACTTGTATACTTTTTTGCAGAATTATAATGCTCGCCCACACATGGCAAGGGGTTTCCAGGACTGTCTCCACTAAATTTCAACACTACCTTGACCTACCCAGTCACCATATTTTGTACCTACCGTGGGTAATGTACACTCAGCATCCCATCTTGGTAGAAAAAAAAAACAAACGTAGAATCTTTTGTAAATGTATTTAAAAAAAACTGAAATATCACATGGTCATAAGTATTCAGACCCTTTTCTGTGACACTCATATTTAACTCAAAAGCTGTCCATTTCTTCTTATCCTTCTTAAGATGGATCTACTCCTTTATTGGAGTCCGGTTGTGTTGAAATGAACTGATTGGACTTGATTAGGAAAGGTACACACCTGTCTATATATGACATCACAGCTCACAGTGCATGTCAATCAAAATGAGAATCAAGGAACTGCCCAAGGAGCTTAGAGACAGAATTGTGGCAAGGCACAGATCTGACTAAGGTTACAACAAATTTGCACTCAAGGTTCCTAAGAGTACAGTGGCCTCTATAATTCTTAAATTGAAGAAGTCTGGGACGACCAGAACTCTTCCTAGACCTGGCCGTCCAGCCAAACTGATTAATCGTAGGAGAAGAGCTTTGGTTAGAAAGGTAAAGAAGAACCCAAATATCACTGTGGCTGAGCTCCAGAGATGCAGTAGGGAGATGGGAGAAAGGTCCACAAAGTCAACTATCACTGCAGCCAGTCAGGGTTTTATGGAAGAGTGGCAAGACTGAGCTGCCATAGAGTTTGCCAAAAAAACACATGAGAGACTCCCAGACTATCAGAAGTAAGATTCTCTGGTCTGATGAGGACCTCAGGACTTCAGACTGGGCAGAAGGTTCACCTTCCAACAAGACAATGACCCTAAGCATACAGCTAAAATAACAAAGGAGTGGCTTCGGAACAATTCTGTGACCATTCTTGACTGGCCCAGCCAGAGCCCCAAACTAAACCCAACTGAGCATCCCTGGAGAGACCTGAAAATAGCTATCTACCATCGTTCACCATCCAACCTGATGGAACTGGAGAGGATCTGCAAGGAAGAAAGGCAGATAATTCTACATGTCTGTTTTTTTCTGTCAAAATGGGATGCTGAGTGTACATTAATGAGAAATAAAATTAACTTTTTGGATTTTAATTTATGAAACAAATAATGATAAATTTAAAGGGGTCTGAATGCCTTCCATACCCACTGTATCAAGCATTTGTAGGACTAGATGGGACACCAGCTTCCTGAGTGTGGAGGATCGGATCTACAGGCCCAGCAACAGTCAACATGCAGCAGTCTGACATTTCTATCTGGGTGCTTCATTATTTTTTGTCAGCGAGTACATATATACCACTTCTCACCATGCCCTCCTCTTTTGTCTTACACAGTGCCTATGGGAAATCATATGCTATAATGTTTTTTTTTCTTAAACTATTTCCTTATTTAAGAAAAACTGAAGACAATTACCTTGTAGATTTCCTTCTTCCATATTCTCTTGACCTGCATAAACTTGTAAGATGAACCTGAATCTGTTCAGTCTTTTCAATTTGGAAGGGAAATTGGTTCCTCGTTGAAATATTAATCCATTCTTACTGATTCTAAATCTAGTTTCCTAATATACGCCTCATTAAAAATGCATTGAGAGACATGCTTTATTTCAATGAAGCTGAAGCATGGCAGGGTACAGGCAGAGCAGAAGTCAGCTTGAGCCAGCTTCAGAGATACGTTTAGATACGCTTAAAAGTGAGTCTCTTGCAAAAGATTTAGAACACACTGATTACTAAGAAAGGGAGGCCTAGACAGTTTGATTTAAATATGCTCATAAGAGGATCATCTACGTTAAAGTATGTTACATGACAGTTAAATAGTCTTCCTAGTAAGTGAGTTTGGCTATTTCGGGCCAGCTTGATGGTAGGAGGGACAATTTCCATAAACAAAAACTGGCTATAGATGGGTTGTACTGAAAAGCTCAGTGACTTTCAGTGTGGCACTCTCATAGGATTCAACAAGTAAGTCTATCAGATTTCTGCTCTGCTTGCTCAGGCCTGGTCAACTGTAAGTGATGTTATTGTGAAGTGGAAACATATAGGAGCAACAACATCTCAACCATGAAGCGGAAGGCCACACAAGCTCATAGACGGAACCACTTGCAGAACCACTTGAGTGCTGAAGCGCATAGCACATAAAAATCACCTGTCCCCAGCTGCAGAACTCACCACTCAAACATTGCTGAAAAAATAAAATATTTTTAATAATAACTTTGTGGATTGAGTTTAAACTTAATTACATTTTCTGTGAATTGAATACAAAAATAGTAATAATGAAATAGGGTTTAATGGATGATTTAGTCCTACTTTAGTGTACTTAAAACACACCTGAAATGCCATAAAAATCTATTAATGTATTTTATGCCAATGACAAATAGAACAAAAATTTTATTTTTAAAAAATCCATATAAATCTGAGCAATTATGTGGTTGTTTTTTGATGCTGTTTGAACTTGGTATGGTATGATTATTTACTCAAAAGGTGATTGAGATATTGGCAGTATTGATTGTCTCATTGGATGGAGCTGCTAGTGGAACAGGGGGACTGGTATTGCAGCTTCAACCATTATTATAAGATAGATAATAATATTAACAAATATTAAAGTGAAACCTCCAACCTACAGAAAACTTCTTCCAGTGCAGGGTTTTACTTTTATCTTCAACTACAATCCTTACATTAGAAATTCTCCATATACATACTTAGATTAGACTACAGATTATACTCAGAGTCTTTTCATGCTCTTACCACTAAAGAAGGTTCTGGAAACATTTATGCCCTGAGTTACTATGGGTCTAGAAGTGTCTAAGGCTTAATTCATAGGAGCAGATAGATCCTTAAAATATTAAAACATGAACGTTTGATTATACCCATAACAACCGTGTAGGGTGATTTATTAACCCGCTGTATAAAGAACTGTGTTCTAAAAAGCAGGCTAACTGGCTTTGTTTTTGCATGTTTACACTGCTTTTATGCAATTACAACTGTATCTAGCAGTAAAAAAGACAGCAATTTTGCATTTATGATGGGGATATGTCATAGTCAAATTGATTTATCTAGCGCTTTTTACAATGGTGCATTTTCTCAAAGCAACTTTACAATATTATATTACCTTAAATGGCTAATCCCAGTTAAATGGCTAATCCAAATTGAGCAAGGCTACAGCGACAGTGGAAAGGAAAAAATCCCTTGAAGTACCCTTGTGAGGACCAAGACTCAAAAAGGGACCCATCCTCCTTGAGTGGCCTAGATGTTAACAGAAATAGTCAAGTTTGTATTAATGGTAAAACTAAGCAAATAATACAAATTAAATTAGATAATGTAAAAGATTTGATATATTCAGTACTCAGAGGCAAGTCCTTGGAGGCACATCGTTTCCATAGTAAGATGAATTTATCGTAAACCACATATTTAATATATACTATATATATCGTAGCATAGCCTACTTTAAATATGACCATGACTGCATTACCTCATCACCCCTGTCACTCTAAGTCATGCACTGCTGAATTCTTCATCTGGCATTGGAGAGTATCATTGTCCGTAGAGCACTTGTAATGCAAACATTACATTAAACTACAGTTGGACAAAATTATTAATATAAGACTCATTTTTAGATTAATTATTAATTATTAATTATTATTAATTATTGAACATATCGTAATTCAATGTATTGAAAGTGAAAAACAAACAAAATAAATATGATTATTGTGCGACTACAGCTTTTTCTTGCCAGATATTGCACTCCTCACTCTGGAAAACTAAATTAGTGATTAAAATTAGTTAAATGTTTAAAGGACAAAGGAATATGCAAATATGCGTTTTGCATATGTTTTGTCATCAGATGAATCAGTATTCCTGGTATACTTTTTTTTTTTTTTTTCAATTTAAGCTGTGTGCTCCAGACCAAAGACGAAAAGGACCATCCAGACTTTTATTAGCATCAAGTCCAAAGCCAGGGTCTTTCATTTAAGAAATGTAATCAGTTGGATAATATCCACAAAGTTGAATAAATAAGTGGAAGATTTAAACCTATAAAATAAAGTGACTGAATTGCATAGCACATGTACTGTCTCGTGTTAAATATATACTGTATGTAACTACATTAATTCACTTTTTACATTTTTTTTTGTTTTAGAAATTTTAAATATTGATACTTTGAATCTTTTTATTTTAATCAATTAATGTATGTCCAGTTGCCAGCAACTAAACCACAGATCTAATACAGAAGGACTTACATTTCCCTTTAAGTTAATATACTCACTTCTGTCTACATCCAGACCTGTAAAACTTCTGCTAGCAAATGAAAACAAACAGCTTTTAAACAGACTAAATGTCTAAATAAGATTTCTATCTGTTTACACTTATTTCACTTTTCTCCAAATGCATGGTTCTCAGTCATGTCAGTTAGGAGAACATGTGGGACCATCTGCAACAGCTTTGGTATAAAATCTCATGTACTTTGTCATTAAACATAATATTCATATTAAAAATAGTGTCTGAATTGAGATAGCAGATCATTTCTTAAACCTAACTCATCTCGAGTTTGCTATTAGCTCCATGTAATGTCAAATTCACCACATTGTGACAGCCTGTCACATACATTGTGCTTTTCAGTGGTTTGAAATAATGCCACAGTGAACGGGTTCACAGACTGACAGCATTACGCTTGTGAGAGAAACATATTATTATTTCCGAAATGTGAGGTAGCACAGCAACTCACACAGCCTTGCTTTTCCCACTGTCGAGTGGGAACAATGCATCCTTCCTGCTCTTCAGGTGGAATATGTATGTCTTTTTTTGTTGGATAAACTATGTTTGCATTTCTTCTCTCGGATATGTGCATGTGTGGGCAGTGGAGCTGGTGGGTGAAAACATCTTTAAACCCAAACAGGTGGAGACAGGGTTGTGTGGGAGGTCTGAATTGGCACCATGCTGTGGACTAGGTGGCTGCTGTTGACTGTGTGGGTTGTGGTGTAACATGGCGTATAAATTGGGAAGGAAAATATTTGAAAAGTCATTGGAGCAGGAGTGAAAACCTGCAGTTGTTACCTTAGGGAACTAGATGGAATTTTAAAAAATATAACATAAAATGTGTCATATGCAAAAGTGTGGGCACACTTGCTCAGTTTTGCTGACTTAACACAAGCATTGCAATGAATCAATTTTAAATATGACATTCTGCTAAATGGAACTATTTAGGAAAAAGTTTGGGGCATTAATAATCTATTGGTATTTTTGTATGGTTTCAAACTTCATGAACTGGCTGAAATTAAGAGTTGACATCTTTAAGTTTGTTCCATTCAAAAGTCCAGCTGAATTATTTTCATTTGAAAAATACTTACTCAGATATGGCCGGAAGCCACTCATGGGACTCGATCATGGGTCCCTCCGGTGGCAAGCTAGCATATTAGACGTCTGTGTCATCCAAGCACCCACAGCATGTTGTTTTGCTTATTTGAAAGGGGTATGCATGTTTTAGCACAATGTGTTTTGTGTGCATCATTGTACTCTGCACATATACTCAGATGTTGATCCAACACCTACATAGTGTGAATCTTATTGTGACTTGCTGATTGACAGTTTTTGAATGAATCTTAATGCCTGTGACTGAGAGCCACTTCTTCCTACATGCACATTTCATGCCACTTACAGGCTTCCCACCTCCATTTAGAGGGCCCAAACATTTAACGTTTATCATGGCACATGCTCAGTGTGTCTACTTACAACTCATGAACCAACTTGCTCAAACAGCATTTTTTCCCCATATGCTCCAATGTTTGAGAAAATAGGCAACATTATGTAGAGCACTGAAAGTGATTACCCACTCTTAAAAGCTACTATAAATATTTATAAAGAGTTACTGTCACCACATTTCTGAGGATATTTAATTATTCGGCTTGGGAGTCTTAACGTTTTCTGAAAACATCTTTGATGTTCTGTTTCCAGCTTAAACATTATGATAAGTGCAAGGGGAGGAGGTTTGGTATATTCTATATCACAGAGCGCAAAACACAGAGAGAGAGAGAGAGAGAGAGAGAGAGAGAGAGAGAGAGAGAGAGAGAGAGAGAGAGAGAGAGAGAGACTAATGGGGATATTTCATTTTAAAATATCTGCTATGTTCTGTGCGCAGTGTGTTTAGTCGAATTTGTTCAAGTCTTATTTACAGCTGCTGCAAACTAACCTGTGTAACAGTTTTCACTGAAGAATTCAGTTGCTGTAAGGTGGTCAGAAAAAAACTGAGCTGGGTAAACTTATTGAACAATGAAAACATTCATCCCTGGAATATTATTGATGCTGAAACCTTTAATTCTCCTGTTTGCAATGAATAATCCTAAGAGTATAGCTAGTGCAGAGACCTAATGCTGGAACTAGCAGGAGGTGGTGTCAAGAACAGAATTAGTCAATTGGGGATTGTAGAAAACAGTAGTGTAAAAAAGTATACATATGTACACATATATACTGTGCAGTATATACTGTATATATTGTATATACTGCTGGGCTGATCTATCTGGCCTTCAAAATGTTGCTCTCTTTCGTTAAAAGTTTCAGTAATTCTTACAAAATTGAAAGATGTCTTATGTCTGTTAGGGTTCCTACCTTACTCCCAGGAGTGTTCGGCCGTCCTAGGTGGTGGCCATTACAGAGCAAACGGTGAGGCGATATATATTTGGCGACTAATTTAGGGCCTGATTATGAACATCTGCTGTGCCCGTTACTGAAGTGCGGGCTCTAGCGTTGTTCGTGGCCAGGTTGTGTCCACTCAGTACGCACGTCCGACCACCGGTGCCTTTACCACCTAACCCCGTTGGAGCTTCGGCGCTTGGTCCCAGTCGGGACGCAACACAGCGGCTCGCCATTTCTTCCTTTTTTTTTTTTTTTTTGTGTTCAGGAGCCTTTCGCTCCGCTTTTCTCCCCCTTTTAGTTTTTCTATATTATTTCCCTATTATTATTATAATACGTCGTGGGATTCTGTCACTCCCGCATCCTTGGGTCCTACCAGATATCATAATGTCTTGTCTTATAACGTGCTAAACTAACTTAACTAGATGCTAATGTTAACATGCCTACATGATACAGTAATTATAATGCACATAATACATATCTGTATTAGATACACTGATTGGCTTCACATGCTTCTGGTTGTTATATATATATGCATACTGTATAATAAATAGGCAGACAGATGTCAAATTTACATGTGAAAATGTGACAAACTGAGCTTGTATTGTATCTTTGTCAGTGCCACTTCCACAGTTTTTGTTTGTGAACAATTATATTGCTGTATGTAGGATTTTGGGCACCAAATTGTGTGGCTGAAAGAACTAAACTTGATAATTAGAAATGGCATCAACATACTTTTTGCCCTGTAGCAGAACTAGAAGGCATGTCATTTGTTTCTGCTTGAAAAATCCAAGGGAACAAGTTCATTACTGAGATTCTTTCCTTCATCCTTTGTTCCATCTCAATGATTCTCAAAGAGGCTTCTTGAAGGAGGTGGCCCAGCCTCTGCCGGTCCAGCATTTGATAAAGGTTCTATTGTTGCCATGGAGTCCACCTGTCCATGACCTTGCGGCTGAGCTGCAGTTCATTAGTCAAAAAAAGCAATAGTCCATGCATGCACCCTGGCCAGCCAACAAGCACTGAAGCAAAATTGCCTGTTACAAAGGGTGTATGTAGAAAAAGGAGAAAAGGGGGTTATCATGTGAGCCAAATGACCCGGCACACACACATTGAAGCATGCATGTACAGACATGTCACTGATAGCAGCAGTTGAGAAACAATATTATTTGCAAACCCTCTTGAGAAATTATGCCTGACGTTTCATATTTTATCACTATGCAGCACAGAGTCTTCGTTGCCTAAGCCTTCTCGGCCTGACATCGCAATTCAAAACACATGTTGATGTGTCTGTTTTCTCTACCAGAAAATAGAATTTCTGTCAACTTGATTTGCTACCCTTTGTTTTCTCATTATCTCTAGTGCATATTCGACTGAATTTCCCTCATCCAAACACACAACTCATAAAGAAAGAGGGGGCAGATTCGCTCTGGAATTGTATCTAAATCCATTGCTCATGTCTTCACAAAAAAGTGCACTGGTTCACCTTTAGAAATTTTAAAATGAATAAATAGGGTCCTGGCCCCAATTCACAGTGAAATGTATTCTGAACAAGATGACAAATGCACTGGGAAAAATTCCAGACATGATGAGGGAAGCAATTCCCTTTAAATAGGCAATGTCTTTGTAATGCTAACCTCCTTCTTCTTTTTGACTGTGAAAAAAATTGATTTTTCTGCTTCTCTGGACTAGAATATTTCTTACCTGTCCAATTGTCCCTACCCTTGGTTTGCACTTCTGGGAATCACACATTTCTGTGTAACTCTGAAATCCAAAAAAGGCTGGACTTCCATGGTGCAACCTGCTTTTAAAATAAAAACTGACTTCAGGTAGTCCCTTTTCATCTTTTTTTTTTCTATTTTTCTTCTTGAATTGAGCCTCAGTGAAGTGTGCAGTCACTAAAAGGAAGACAGACAATACACTGCCCCCTATAGACTGCCATTAATGCAAAATGCATGCCTTAATTAATCTTCACAAAGGAGAGTTAGACTGATTATTTACTTAGACTCCCAGCTGAAGTTGATGGGTCTCATGAGGCACATATTCATATCTCGTTAGAGCCAAGACTGATCTTCTAAACAGACAAGCATTAGCACAGAAGACTGGGGAGGTCCACGACTAAACCACCTAAGAAAGGAAAGAAAGCAATATCTATGTACTTCTTTCCAATCACATCTCTGTCTTTGCTGCTGAAATCATATCACACACTTGACTGTGAGTGGGAAATCAATACACTGTAGGCAAGTTAAAAAGGAGTCCTTATTAAAAAAGAAGAAGGCAGCATTTTTCTAAACTTTTGTGGAGTCAGTCCAAAGTGGGGGAGTCAAGCTGGAGAGATTCTCAGCATTGTTAGTCAGATCGATCGGCTGAGGCCAGGCATGAGAAGAAAAAGAAATTGTAATGAGGTTTATGCTGAACCAAGTCCACCATCCAAAACACAAAAGACAGACCATACGGGCTGAGCAACTAAGTGCTCACCTCAGCAGGTATGAAATTAGCTGTGTTAACAGAGTATGTTCTGGTTCTCAGAGCCATTTTGTCAGCTTTATTGCTGTGGATCTTGAGCTCCCTAGTGCATTTGCAACTGTATAAAGATTACATTAAGCTGGAGCACTCATTAATCTGTGAGTCACACAGATTCTTTAATATCAGCTTTTCAACTTGTGTGTACTAGACTGAATCGTGTATGTTTAGTTGCTGGTTAGCCGGACTCTTCCGCTGAGCCAAGATCTTTCATACAGAACCATCTGTGCGATGAAAAAAATAGAAACTGAAAAAAGCAGCACAAAGCTTGTTAAATGAAGATGAAAATGTATCAATAAACTCCTACTGGACTTGCATTTAAAGGCTTTCATTGCCAAAACAGATGGTGAATTTTATGTCTGTTTTCTGGTTTCACTATAGAAGGTTTTATCGCTAGAGCATTTCCAGGAAATGGCTGTAATTCCTAATTGGAATTTTGGGCACAGTAATGTGACTAAGCAGTAATATTTAGACATTTTTGTATCACATGGCAAAGGAGGAAGTGTTTCCACACAAGTCTAGAAAAATCATGTGTTCTTTTATTATGTCTGTGTGGATTTCCTCTGGGTACTCAGGTTTTCTAATACATACAAAAACAACTTCCCCTGCACTGTTTGGCACAGCAGCGATGCTTGCTCACCAGCATGGACATCCAGACTTGAGTTCTGATGAGGCCTATCAGCCAGTTTGGCCTTCGTCGGGTGTAATTGGCTATGCCAGTTGGTAGGAAGACTCATTTTTAGCAAACATATACACTCAGTACTCAGGTTGGTGAAATAATGCAAATTTGTTTTAAAATATAATTGTGGATTTCCAAAACAAACCTGCACACAGTGGAGAAAAGGATCTGGTTATTGTGTCATCATCTGTGAAATAAAGAATATTTAGTTCTTTCTATGTAAATAAGTATCCTGCTCACCAAAATTAAGGGATATTTAAAGATTCAAAATCAAACCCAATGAAATATCCCCTAATTTTTGTATGCAGTGTATTAGATAACTGTAGGTCTCAAAGTCAGTACAGAGTCCCAAGAGCTCCCTGGTATCCTCACATCCCTCAGAGCATGCTTTCTGTCTTCTGCATCACAGCCCCAGCTGTGATAAAGATGGAATGTGTCCTACAAGCTGGTTACGCTACACTATGCTTCTCGTTACGATGAGCTGACACTATGACACTGATAGCCATCAAACTGTCACTATAGGGAGGAAAGAAAGAGGCAGCACGAGCATCCTATTTTCCACATAAATAATCTCGAAAGCAGCTTCAAGCTGAACCTGCGTTTGTAATTAATTTCACCGAGTATGTTTTTTCCCCATAAGCAAATTGAGATGGATTATATTTCATCTCTGAAGCTCTGCCTAACCTCTATGATGGACAGCTGCAGAGATTGGCTCTGCATGTCCAGCACTCCATCAAGGAGTTGAAAATGCAGGCATAGCGATTTCCCATCTTTTTTATTTATACACATTAAGAAGAGGTGAAATGTGGTGAGCCTTCACCTCTCTGATAAGGATCAGGAACTTCAGATGCTACAACCAATAATTACTCTGTACATGAGCAGTTTATATAACTACTGAGTACTTATTAAAATTTCACACTCATTTGAGATGAGATTTACACAGACTCTTATTAAGGCTAGAGTTTGAAAAGCCAACACAGGCTAATGTCTGTGTATTAACCTAACTCCTGAATGGTTATGAACAGTTATATGTGGATAAGAAGATTTAGATTATTTCTTATTTTCTTATCACATACAGTCTTAGTAGATTTGGAATCAGATGGGTACTTGGGTAATTCAGGCAGAAAATAAGAGTCTGCATAATTTATATACAGTAGATACAGTATATGATTTATGTATTGTCGCACCATAATATTACATATGTAACATGCAGCTCTGATAACCATAATAAAATATGTGTGAGCACATGATTATTATGATTATTATTATTATGATTATTATTATTATTATTATTATTATTATTATTATTATTATTATTATTATTATTATTATTATATTATCAACTGTTATGAACTCTGACTAGTTCTGGGAAAATACCACATCCACAAGCCATTCTGTCACCAATAAAGACACATATCATGTCCACGGAAAACCTATTACTTTTAATTATGTGACTTCTGACTTATAAATAGCCCACACAGAATATATGTATAAGGGGGAAAATTACTTACAAAGCCAGCTGATAACTTGTCCATTGTAACTTTAGCTGTATTTAATTGCTCAGCATTTCCAATCAATATTATGCATAGGTTGGGTATAAGACAATAAAAACTTTTACAATTATATAAACTTATATAAACTTATATAAACATTCTGTAAGTAAATTCTGTAAGTTTTGTGAGTATCTCAAAACAAAATTTTTTCCTTGGGACATTACAGAACATTTCATTCGGATGTATATTACCTGGAGTTATATCTACCAAAGTGTACAATGGAACCTTGGAATTTGAATGGAATTGTATTGCGGAGCACACAGTACCGTGGCCCAACACTAAAGGCTGGGGAAGCTTGCACTAATTAATATTGGTGCTCATTTCTGCTGACGAGACGCACCTGCTCATTTAGGTACTTAAAGCCCTTTGTGATAAGTGTCTCTCATCGCACCCTCCCCTTACTTTGTAGCACTCCTGAATGATGTACAGTAATTGTTAGCACTCCCCATATGGGGAACCTAGCATAAGATCAAAAGCCCTGGGGTAAACTAATTGTCAGATTTCTATATGACTGGCTCTTCTTTTTTGATATGCATTGAGTGTTTTTCAGTTTAGCGATATGAGCTCCGTTTGTGGCGGTGATGTGAGCTTCTGCTTCATTTTTTGCTGCATTTATTGTTATTTACTCTGTTTTTGGAAGGTACTGTTAGCAACCAGGTGGTTCTTTCACTGCTCAACTTGTTTTCCAATACACCTAGTATTTATATTATCACGTACATACTGGTCAATGGAAGTTGGCAGCTCATGGCAAAGAGCTCTCTGAAGATAAAGATGGTCTATGCTATAATAACATTGCAAACACCCTGAAAGTGAGCTGAAGCAAGGTGGCTAAGACCATATAGTAGTTTAACAGGACAGGTTCCACTCAAAACAGGCCTTGCCATGGTTGACCAAATAAGTTTGATGGTTTGAGTACTGCCAGCTGTGGGGAGATACAGTTCATTGAGGAAACTATGAATGCCAATGTGTATTGTCAAATACTGAAGGACAGCGTGATCTCCTACCTTCAGAGGAGGAGAGGGTCTGAGGGTCAAGCATGCCCCCTGACCTAAACCCTATTATGCATATGAGGGGCATTCTCAAACGGATGGGGGAAGAGTGCAAGGTCTCTAACATTCAACAGCTCTATTATGTAGAGTTCCAGTGGTAAGCTGTGAATCTCTAACGAACTCAATGCTGAGGCAGTGCTGGAACATAATGGCAGCCACACAAGATATTAACACTTTGTAGCTAATTTCACTTTTGTTCCCAGCGGTTTAGACATTAATGGCTGTGTGTTTGAGTTTGAGGCACAGCAAAGTTACACTGTTATACAAGCTGTAGACTGGCTACTTTACATTGTACGTAAATCCTAATAAACTGGTTTCAGAAATCTGTTCAAACTGGGTCAGAATACAATTTTCATCTGTTTCCAAACCTCAAAGATTTTTTACACTTTTATTTGTATGTGATTAACAATAACAACATGTATAAAAGAAAATAAAAAGAATGTAGTATAATGCATAAAATCATTGAATTTGTAAATTCATAGCTTATAGTTTATACGTTACAGTACATTTTTCACAACATTTCGCAATGTCTTATCGCTTGGAGTGATACTGAGGTTGTGTCTGAAATTGCACCCGTAGACTACCGTACTATAATGCAATGTAATATGCAATGTAAAATAAAATGTCCTAATATGCCATAACGTTTCTGTTTCCATTACATCCAGGTATCAATTAATGTACAATCTTTAGCACACATACTAAAATTAAAGAGTTAACTGTTGCATGTTGTAACCAAACACTACAACAGCTTCTTCCAACATTCATCCATTCATTTAATTACATAACCACTTTATTCAAGGTCATGGAGAGCAGGGGCCTAACTGACAACACTGGGTGCAAGGCAGGGACTAACCTTAGAAAGGTTGCCAATACATCACAGGACACACACACACACACACACACACACACACACACACACACACACACACACACACACACACACACACAC
>JAUZST010038068.1:0-54608 GCA_034779995.1 Parotocinclus haroldoi | reverse complement strand
TATTAAACTTTACTAATGCTGGATTGGTTTTACTTCAGTTGTAACAAATTGTAGTTGGCCAGGTGTTAATTATTATTTTATTTATTTATTTATTTTTTTTATTAATATGATTTAATTTTGTTGTATAAAGTAACATATCATTGTTCTTTTTCAGATCGCTAAAGACATGGAGCGTTGGGCAAAAAGCATGAACAGACAGAAGGAGAGCGTACGCTCGCTGTCCTCATCTGCTTATAATCAGGCACGACTGGCTGATGAGAGGAGAGAATCGGCCAGTGCTGACGCCGGATACGCCATCCTGGAGAAAAAGGTGCCGTTTTCGCCCAAATATTAACATTTAACTGTAAATTCTTCTACTGTCGCATGCCCATCATGTTTTATACATTATTTGCAGTGTTTCCTAAGATATTTTTAACACTCTGGATTTGCTTGTTTTACTCACTTTAAAATGCAATATTATTACATTGTTTAAAACCATCACTTTATTTCAGTCTGTATGTATGCCTTTAAATGTTACTTATTTATGCCAATTCATTTTAAATGAATGAATTGAAAAATGAATCCATTTTTATTTAAGTTGTATATGTTGAATTATATCAGTACACATTATAGACAAAAGTTTGTGGACACTCAACTTTTTGGTGACATGACTGTGAGGTCTGCCTCTGATGTTAGACAATATGCCCTGGTTCACTTTTGGCATTCCGGTGCATTTTAAAGGTGTCTAATGTAGGTGTCTAATGGTAACCAGCCAGGTTCAGCTCTGACAAACCCATTGTCTATTGACTTATTTAAAAATGAAAACCTATAAATGTAAGAGCCACTGGTGTATCAGTACAACCACGCTACTGCTACTTGTTTGTCTATGGAGAATCCAAAAATGTACACATTATGCTATATATGTGTGACAGACTGTTGCTAAAATAGAACTGCTCAATTTTTAGAAAGGGGTTCCACAAACTTTTGTCTGTATAGTGTATAGATTAGGCTGTCCATATGACAAAAGATCCTACAATGATCAGGCTATGAATTACACATGCGTGTAGCAAGTGTGTTTCTGTTGTGTGTTCTCTTGATTTTAATCTCAACCCGATGGATTTTGTTGTTCAGGGTGCATTGTTAGAGCGACCGCTGATTCTCCCTGAGCAGATCAAATATCCAGATGAGAGAGAGGTGAGCACCATTTCAATGGGTTTTATCATACAACAATAGATATGGCGGATTGATGGCCAAAGCTAACAGCATTTACACTTTCCTTTAGAGCTTTTGTGTTTCCAGACTAAATGTATTTTGTATTTAATTTAGGCCCCAAATTACCAGGGGATTTCATGTAAACTCAAACTCTGCAGGCTGATTTAGAACATAATGACACGTGATATTTTCTTCCGCTCTGTCTCTGGCTGTGATTCAGACTGTTCCTGTTCAGACTTCAGCGCCTATGAACAGAAGAGAGGTCGATACAGAGGAGGAGGAGGAGAGAGAAGAGAGGATGACTGACTGGACCAAGTTGGCATGTTTGCTCTGTAGGAGGCAGTTCCCCAGTAAAGAGGCTTTAATCAGACACCAACAGCTCTCTGATCTCCATAAGGTACACACCAGTCACTGTTACACAGCCATACTGAAGCAGCCAAAGGGGGGATGCTGAAATGGTACAGTAACATGTAACATTTAAAGATTGTTCAAATGTTAATTGGATCAAATAATTCGGGGCAGAGGTACATCCATAAGCACGTTCTTTTATGGGACTCCAGTCCATCGCCTGACTGGGTAGGATCATTGTTGTACCTTAAAAGGAGGCGTGTATCTGCATGTGACACCTAACCTGGCCGAAATGGACCACCGGGTCTCAAACCTGGGTTTTGTGGTGATCATAAAGTGTTGATTCTGAAACACACCAAACACAGACACATAACAAAGATCTTCGAGCCTAAAAAAATACTAACAAATAGTACAACCAAGTACAATTTGGTTATATGTGCAGTTATTTATGACGGTTATGACTGTATATCAGCCTCAGCAACTCCTTTGACTTGGAGTGTTAGAAGGTTTGCCCCTTCTTTATGAAGGTTGTAACCCCTGGTATTAAGTCCTATTTCTAGTCTGTACTGTAAGTTGTTGACGTGGCATCTATAAATGGTTTTCACACATTGTTTTCGTTTACACATTCTAGCAAAACCTTGAGCAGAGAAGAGCACGACAGATGCTGCAGGACACCATGGAGGTGAGTATATCTTTGTATTTGCTTTCTAAAGCCACTGCTATCTACAGTGCGGTCCATTGATGGCCAACAAATCCATTATAAGCCGAATTCATCGTAAACCAAGGAGTTTAGTATATTCTGTATATTATAAACGATAGCCTAGCCTACCTTAACTATGCATAAAACACTTGCATGTTAACTACAGTTAGGCATATTAAGACAAAACTATAAACTTGTAATAATATGTTGAATGTCTAATGACATTTATTGAATAATGTACTGGAAGGGGAAAACGAAAGCCATTATTTTTGGATCCGGCTTTCCTGACTACATTTCCCAGCACTCATCACTCACACCATGTATCTCTTTACGCCGCGTATTGCAGATTTCCTCATCTGGCACATCTGGAACTCCATATCACTTGCCTGGGAAAAATTGAAATTAAATTACGTTTCTGCTTAAAGTGTATTTATACGGTGATAGGAATGGTGTATTATTGGATTCCAAAATATTCTATAAAGTCAAATTACTTTATTATACTTAATTATAAAACGGAACGCTGAAAAACAGGGACTACCTGCATTATTCTAAATGTAAACATAATAAAAGCAGGACTGTACTCTGTGATGTCATGGTTAGCAACCTGTGCATTTGTTTGGCATTTTGTTAGGATAAATACAAGATAAATACAAGATATCTCATTTTCAGTGACATTTCAATAACCCTGGGTCCGGGGTTCAAATCCCACCTCTGCCACAATTTGGTACCTGAGCAAGGCCCTTAACCCACAATTGGTTTGGATTGTAAGACTGTATGAATTTCAAGTCGCTCTGCATAGGGGCATTATGCTAAATTACTGTACTCTATTACTGTTACTGTACTGTACAGTACTCTAAAGTACTGGACTCTAGACCTGATGGTCCAGGGTTCAAAACCCACCTCTGCCAAGTTGCCACAGTTGGATCCTTAAGCAAGGCCCTTAATCCACCATTGGTTGAATTGAAAAACTGTACGAGTTGTAAGTTGCTCTGAATAAGGGCGTTTGCTAAATACCATAAATGTAAAGAAATATCTGTCTGTCTACAACTTTTGTCTCCCTTTCTCTCTCTTTTGTAGATGAAATACAGAAAAGAGTCTTTTCCAGAAGAACCAGATTCCAAAAAGAGAAAGTACAGCCCAATGTGAACACACACACGTGCACACACACACCAACACACATACCTTGTCACTGAGCCGAGAGAGGGTGTACAGCTAAACACGGACGTGCTGTAGTTCTTTTGGACTGAGTCATATTGGCTCTTTAAACATGCTAAATTATTGATCCATTTTGCACATATTCTGCTTATTTAATGATTTGTTAACGTTCCTATTTCTTATCACCCTGGAGCTGGGAGGTGATGGAGATCGTAGCTTTGGCATTCATTTTAGATTAAAAAAGAAATGGAAAGTAAAAACAAGTATTGAAACCATAAATCAACAATAGCTGATCATGTTTATGGCTTGTATATTTTATTTTGATTATTAGGACTATTTTTATTTTGACCACCATAATCTCTTTCATAGGTTTGAGTAATTTTTTTTTTGGAATGTTCTGACTTTTTTTAACCTTTAGATTAGAACTTGCGGGAAGATTAAAAAATTTAATCGCATGATGTTTTGCTTGCTTTTATCGATCCTAAAGAAATTCCTTTCATTTAATCAAAAGCACTATGCAGTACGAGTGGACGGTATAAACACACAGTGGGACACTTTAGGCATGCCAAGTGACCTAATATGTTTTTAAAATGTGAGAGAAAACCAGAGTATCGTTAGGAAACCAACACAAGCACAGGGTAGCATACGAACACCACTAACCCCTGTACCACTGGACCATTTCAGAATGTGTTTATTCCTTTGTAATAAGTCGGGTAACATTAATGTTGGCTTGTCTGCTGTGCCAAAACATTCCATTCAGATTGCTTTGATAGTGAACCTCACCATTACTTGTAGAGCACGTGAAAGTAGGTGTGTGTGCGCGTGTGTGTGCGCGTGTGTGCGCGCGTGTGTGCGTAAGTGGCAGAATGAGCTATAATCTATATGAGTCTATACTGAGCTGCCTCAGTGTGATTAACACACTGACTAATGCTGTTCCCTATAAAATAAAAGCGTATGTAGTAAACGGTGACCAAGGGATAATTTCCATTACGGCACATATCTACTGGTCCTTCACAGGGCGAAGCTGCAAAAATATGTTTAACATGGTTCAGGCTCTTCAAGCAAAAAATAAAATTGACATGGTACTTTATCTAAAAACTAGAGACAGATATTCTAGAATCGGATAAAAATGGCCCAAGTTATGACTTTTTTAAAATGTAATATTCTGAAATTTGCATATCATCATATGCTGTTTGGATGAAACCGATTCATTTAGCAGGCATAACTTATTTAGAAGTTTGAGGGGTGTGTATGTATGTATGTATGTATGTATGTATGTATGTATGTATGTATGTATGTATGTATGTGTATATATATGTGTGTGTGTGTGTGTGTGTGTGTATCTAAAATTTTTGGCAACTGAAAGTTGTCTTTTTTATTCATTAAATGAATGGATAAGACACTAACTTTAATATACTGCATACAAAATTAGGCATTATTTCAAAATGTAATATCCCCAATAATAATATCCCCTAACATTTGTGAGCCGTATATATCAGGTGAAGGCGTTGAATTGTGGCCGGTTGAGTATCTTTTTTTTTTTTTAAGTGAGATTTTTAGGGGGATAATAGCTGGAGGTCTCACTTTAGAAAAGGTATAGATTTTTTTTTGGTTTTTTTTGCTTCAACTGCCCGTGGCATGCGGCCTGAGAAGCCCCTGAACCTGCCAGAGCCCCTTACAAATATCTTGTTAAATAAATGATACTTTCAGTTGATCAGCTATTTTAGCCCAAAAGTTAAGAGATTTGTTTTTATTTATATTCAGTTCTACTCATCAGCTTTACATTAGATTCGCATGCAAATGTATTCAGTTTACCTCACTGCTGTGGGCCTTCTCAGATATGTCACTGGTTTATGGGGCACCTTCTCTGCCCTGTGTAAAGTTCCTTCCACTATGGTTCAACTCTTCTCCTTCCATCCCCTTATCGAACGCATTAGTTTATCCATGTTAAACATTTTCTTTATATGTTGCTGATTTATCTCCTGTGTCTTTTATCTACTTATCTAAGGACAAATGTCACAGCCTGATTTAACCTTCGCTATTTAAAGAATCAGTAAGGCATCTGTTTCATAAATGGACTTGGTTTGTTTGGCTGTTTAGGAAGGAATCATAAGGGAGCGGAATAATGACTCAAAACACACCTCAAAACTTTGGAACAACTACTAACAACCGAACAACCTGACCTAAGCCCCATAGAGCATTTACGGGGGCACTTGAAGGAAAGGAAAGGAAACCAGATCATTCACTGCCATCACAAAATGTTATTTGGGCCATTATAAAATGTCAGTGCCATCTTTTCTGGTCATTACAACCAAAATGGAACATTCCACATACTAATACATTCTGAGTTTTTTAACTGTCTTTTATTTTTATAGTTTTTTTTAAATTCATTCATTCAGATTGGCATTCATGTTGTATATTCGTGTTGTAATTCCATGTAGTCCAATGCTTGAATGATCCATGAATTAAATGAAAACGCATGTTAGAGGGTCACTGCAGTAACTGCTGTTGTAGCCCACCTACCTCAAGGCTGCTCAGTGACTTGTTAAACTGCAGTAGGTGTACTGGTGTTCTTACTTAACTGCTCCCTATATGTATACTGTATAAAATCAGAATGCCATGAAATATATCCAACAATAAAATGTTTATTCAGCCCTTATTGAGCGCACACACTCACACACACACACACACATGTCCAAACACACTTATTTATTGGTTTCTCAGGTAAAAACATACATGAACAAGTATCAGTGCTGATTATGAAAAGCAAGTGGATGAACTTTCAGCTCATGATTACATAAAAACACAGAAATACAGATGAATGTACAGCAGAGGCATCAACACACATATACATACACACACACACACACACACAATGACAATACAGAAAAATGCAACGTTGTCGCAATACATTCAGAATTTTAAAAAAGTGTGACATCCATGGGTTCCACCATGGAGCCAAAAGTCTAAAACCCACAATAACTTTAGGCTTTAATCAGACTTTAGGATCTCAGTTCATTCCTGCGTGATCACTGGGCCTTTAGAAGAACTTTAGAAGAACAAAAAAAATACTGTTATATGTTTACACCACATGCTGCGTTCACACTGCAGGTAAACATTGACTGATTTATAATGACGTGGTTGACGGTCGTTCCCATTTTGTTTTTTAATAAGGTCTGTATCCAGCACTAACGAGCAAATCGGCATATATGGAAGCAATTGCTAACCGTTTTTCTGGAGTCATGGTGGCTACTTGTGTGAAGAGATCTGTCTGTGAGCGAGACTAGAGCTCAGTAATTGGATCAGGAAGGAAAACACTAAAGCGTGCAGAGCAGTGGGGCTCCACGAGCAGGACTGAGAAACACTCAGCAATGGGCAAATTCAAGTTTTGCTTCTTGGAATTGTCTGGACTTTTGCTTTGTTTAGAATAGGCAGTTGGAGCCAGCTTCTTTATATGGGAGTTCCACAGGGTTTTGTGTTCAAATCCAGGTTGGGACTGCCAGGTGGCGCGTTCAAGGAACCCTGTGATAGACTAGACTGTCCAGAATTTAGCTGTGCCTGCACCCAGTCACTTCCAGGTTACCTCCAGACCCTTCCCTTACCAAGCGAGTAAGCGGGAGGTTAAAAAAAAGGTTATTTTTCTTGATTGAATGTGGTTCTAAAGGAGGAAGGAATGGAATTGGTTTCCTGCAGTGTGAACGAAGCCATGATGTGCTAATGGAGACTTTTGAATGAACAAAATCATCATGTTTTTCAATTTGCAAGGTTAAGGAGAGGTTTTTTTTGTCTTTGCTTGGCTAAATCTTCTTTCTAAATTACTCAACAGCGCTGAGTTTATTTAGGGTCCAGTCTCACTGTCACTTTTGCTCTGACTTTGCTCTTGATACCCTGCTTTCCAAACCCTCCACTCACCCTGGTACTCCTTATAGGGTCACCTCTTTCTGTGCTTGTTACCATAGTAGTATTAATTACTCACCCCTGCTACCCCTGCACTCGAGACGTTTTGACTTTCCAATGTCGATCATTTGCAGTTACGGTCTCGTCTAAAGATGCCAGTTGATCTACTACCAACGGTTCCCAGAATGTTTCTGTAGCGTCCCTTTTGTAGATGAGAAAAGCTCAACCACATTGTGGGTTCAAGTCTCAGCGGTGCCTTCAGGCCGTTTCAGGCATCACAAAAGCACACTGGACTTGCTGTGTTTGTGGGACGAGAGACTGGGCAGATGATTCTTCATG
Source organism: Parotocinclus haroldoi (assembly GCA_034779995.1). Classification (NCBI taxonomy): domain Eukaryota; kingdom Metazoa; phylum Chordata; class Actinopteri; order Siluriformes; family Loricariidae; genus Parotocinclus; species Parotocinclus haroldoi. The sequence goes on along the minus strand of JAUZST010038068.1, from coordinate 46,978 downwards.
GGCAGGGGAGGCATGATGACCTGATGCCCTGTTCATGCAAACCATGTGAAATCTGCTTTTGCACAGGACTATAGTTTTGACTGCAAAGAGCCGGCATTTCTGATCGACGGTAAATTTGAATGTAGCTGTGACTTTCATTGAAACTCGGCTCTGTGGGACTGAATTATCGAGTATAAAAAGGCAGCTTGAAATAATATGGCTAAGTCTCTGAACTGTGCTGATAATCGGTAAGCACGAGAGAGTTTCCTAGTTCTTTTAACGCGTAATGTGCCATCCCTGGTTAGGAGGGTGCCTAGGTAGGCATCGTTTCGAGGCAGTGACTTCTGTTACTCCGTCGTTTCGTTCCATAGCTGTTTACTGAAAAGGTGTCATGACAGTACCCGTCCGCTAGGGGTGTAACGGTGCAGCGAGATGCAAATGTATCACATTGTCACGTGCGTTGTTTGTTACTCGGTGCAGTTGTATTTTTTGAACACCAGAGGGCGCATTCACGTCATGCTCATACAAATTAAGTGTCATAAAAGAGAACACGTTTTGAATTGTTAGTTAAATTAAGAAAAAAAATGTTTGCACTCGGTCATTTAATTTATGGCGAAGCTACAATGGAATATTTTATTTACAATTTTAATACTCTAATTTCTTTTAACTGCAGTACACACAAATGGGATTTTTTGTTATTTAAAAACGTATTCAAGGAAATGTGCAGTACTGGGTTGTTAGAAATAAAAAAATCGTAAGAAAATCAAGCTGAATCATGAGCGGAGTGTATCATTACACCCCTACTGTCCGCAATATTAAGATCAACCTGCGACTGAAACCGAGTCACAGATCAGTTGTTACAATTTTTATCTTGTGCTTCCACTCATGAACCTTAAGTTTCTATTCGGTCCATTTGATCTTTTTAGACTCCCTTTTTGCTCATGTCATATTAAAACAGAGCTAGGCGATAACGTTCTCCTGTATACTGGTGATTTGTTTTAACAAAAGCGTGACTAGATCAGACGTTAAATGTCTCTGGTCACACTCTATGAACTAGTTTCATAAACTACAAGACTAAAGCAAAAAACAGTACAACATGCTAAAAACCGACAGTATTTTCATTCATACCAGTCTCATTTCCTAGCAGGAGAAAATGGATTAGTTCACCTGCTGATCAACTTATCACCGGTCATCATTTTATTTATAGCCACTGGGAATTCACTACGCTACAAAATGGCCAACACTTTATTTAGTGCAATTTATAGGAACAGGAAACATTCAGAGCCATCGTTTGTCTTTTTTGCCTCAAATATTATGACAATGTTAACACACTGATTTTTATGGCTTGTTTCCATTTCTGAACTTTAGAATGAAGACCACAATGTCCAGGGACCAGATTCACAAAAAGTGTCTTAAGAAAGAAAACATTCTTAGATGTGTGCTTCAATCTTAAAAAAAAAAAAAAGTTGCGAAAAATTGATATTTTTCTAATAATTGCTTAATCACTTACTTTTTTAAACAAGTGGTATTATTGACAGTATTATGTTCTTAAATGTTTTCTTAACCCTATGATAGCCTTACATGTGTCTTTGTAACAGTTGATAATGTTAGCATGTGAATTTTTCCAAACTTTAAACTGTTTAGTTACTGAAATTAATTAATAGATTCATTCATTCATTCATTCACTATCTTCTGCTTAATCCAAATGGGGTCGGGGGCCAGCCAGTGCCCACCTGGCAACTGGCACCAATCCATCGTAGGACACGCGCGCACACACACCACCCACCTGGCCCCCGTGCTGCCCCCATTACACGTTTCAAATGAAGGCCATCCTTAAAATACAGAAATACAAAGTATTTTGGCAAATCCGTCTTATTTCTGTATATTCTAAGCTGTAAAATGCTTAATCACCTACATAAGAAAGCACTAAAAATATGAAGGCAATAATAAAGATTTGTAAATTTTTTTTTACGTTTTTTTTTTTTTTTTTTAGTATAGCACTTTAGAACATTCTTATGAACTTCTCAACCAAGTTTTTAAAAAAAAACAACATTTTTTTGTTAAGAAATCTTTTGTGAATCCAGCCCCTGGATTGAAATGATCCCTTTTGCTTAAGGTTGGGAGGACCTCTGACACGCCCGCCATGCGGAGTGCTTTCCCAGTGCTACAGGTCTCCTACACCATTCATTTCCAGCAAATCAACATTGTTCCTTGAACTATTGTATCTTACATCAGTGAATCACCAAAACAACAGCTTGCACACTCGTGTACTTATGAACTCGTTTCCTTTGTAAATTAGAAATTAGATCAACTCAGACAGCAGCTGAGTGTGAAAGTGTCCGGTGTATTTTGGTGGTTCCAGCACTTCGGGAAGAATACTACACTACTTATCCCTCTGGGTTTCCAGCCATTCTTTGACCGCCAGCAGCCAAATGGAATAAGTCCTGTTCACATTTCTGATTGGATAAGGTTAACATCTAACAAAACAATGGGCGTGACCATCCAATTACTGACTGGAGCATGGGTTATGTTACCCATTCTGGTTTGTTCCAACATCCCAAACACATGCCGGTCGGTGGACTGGCTTCTCTAAATTGCCCCTAGGCTTGACTGTGTGAAGGGTACAGTGCCCTGATTATGCAGTGGCTTCTGTGATAGATCCAGGTTAAACCACTTGATGATTAAATTACTAAATCCTTTTCTTTCCCTCGTTCAGACACTCTGTTTTTGACCCAAATGTCATTTGGACATCTCATCATGGATGGCAAGTTCCTCTGAAACTGAACCCTGGCTAATGAAAGCTGCTGAATATTCCTGCAGATACGTCTCAACAGCAATATATTTCCACATGAATGAAGTTCTCCTCCACTTACCAACCTGACCTGATCATGCACCATTATGGAAGGTTCCTCCAAATGCCATGCAAGTGCTTGTTGGGTTGGGTTGAGTTTGGACTGCAGGTCTTTTCATGTTTACGTCAGTCCAGGGATGCAGTTGGTATCAAATTCAAATCTACTCTCAAATCACTTCATTTTTGTGGTCCATCTGCAGGACTCACGTCAACGCTAGAAATGCTCCAGAGCCCTTTGCACTGTAGCCTCATACTCAAGCATGGCTCAAGCAAATCGAGCCAATCCTCAAGACACAAACAACACAAGCAACACGGTTTCTGTCTATACTGGTTACACAGGTGGTCCTTACTCGACTCCTTTATTTAAACCAGCACTAACCAGTACTAATTTCCAGCTGCAATGAAACACTGCTGTAAATGCAAAGTACTCCTATGAGACTAAACTAGTACGACTGGTAAATGCTGTCAACTGACAACGCAAGCTTCTGACAGACCTTTAAACCGGATCAGATTCCTCTCATGTAAACACACACCTGGATTATAAAGTGAGCAGAAACATTTTGCCTAGATACCACTGCATAATTTTCCTTGAGGTATTTTGCTATAGTTTCAATCACCATTTTTCCTATCGCCCAGCTCTGATTAAAACTGCTCTGCCCAAACTCCTATTCCAAGGCACAGTCAAAATAAAAGTCCCTTTTCCTGCTTGTTTCTGGAAGCAGGTGTTCACGATTCACCTCTTTCTGTGTTGTGCTGCTGCTCAAGGCTTTTGGTCCTCCTATAAAATACAAAGTATTAGGGCTGTCGGGGAAAACGTCCAATGACTGGCAAAACACAATACAATATTCTCAATATTATATTAGAAACCTTTACAAAAGTAAAGTTCTCAATATTACTTCCCATCCCATTCTGGGGATTGGACCCCAGAGCCGCCCATGACCATGAGTAGGACAGGCAGCTTTAAAATGTCAACAACAATAAGAAAACATTTGGCTCAGACCTGGGATTCGGTTCCTTTAGTGATCTGTGTCGTTATCGAACACGTCGATACACTCGGAAGCGTGAGGAAGAGAATCTGAGCGTCGGGTTGGGCTGCACTCGGCGACAAACCTGATCCATACACAACCGGGTTATGTTTATTATGTTTATTTACTTTATTATTTATTTTCTCAAAGGCTCAGGATTCGGTTTTATACAAAACTAATCAATACACAATTAAAATCGGTGCTGCAAAGCTAAACTCTCTTACCTGCCGTGAGTGGGACTGTAAGCTCCAACGAAGGACTTTTGAGATGTTGGAGTCACGTCTCCATCCACTTCGCTGTCAGCCCGTCCCAAATCTGCATTAGTGGGCCAGTTCGTCCCTCCACTGGCTGCAGATGAAACTGTTATGCATGCAAAATGAGTGAAATGATTACAGTTGTTTATGAAACATATATACTGCTCACAAATATATTATACAATATTTCATTATGGGATATTTCATTTTGAGGTGATGATCAAAGATGGAGATGCTACCATATTGAACTTTGTTTAACGTTTGAGGCTACACAAATAACTGTATGTGTGTGCTTATGTAGTTTACCTAGTAATTAGCTACCAAGCTAACTTGATGAGCTAAGGATGGAGACTAGCTTATATGAACAGGACTTAAAGTTTAGGTTTTCTTTTGTGATTTGTCGCACTTTATTGTCCCGCCATGAGACTCCCAACTTGGTGACTTGTTCCCACCTCTGCTCCATGGTACATACTGTCCAGTCCTAACCAATTAGCATCATAAGTTGAGTGCTACCATCATCATGACAGCTAACAGGACAAACAAGGTCTTGTGAATAATCACGAGTGGACGCTCTGCTAGCCTTACCTGATGAGTATGAGCTGGTCCTGCTAGATTTACTGAATGGAGCTGGTAACGTTTGGTAGCCCAGGTGGTGCTGGTGACCACGGTCATAGTCGTAACCATAAACCGGCCTTCGTCCTGCCGTGGTGCGGTTGTACCAGCCTCTCAGATGCTCCACTACTAGCGCTTTCTGCATGCTTTTAGCCAGGAGCTCGTTCTTGCTCCGCGGTGGCCTTAACGTAGCGTAGGGATTCTGAACCATCCCGTAATTCGTGCTGCGCCCGTGTGCGTGGTACCCTTGCGCATGGTACGTGGGGTTGACGTTGTAGTGCCCCTCGAGTTCGCTCTCAAATACATAAGCTCCGTTAGCATTTGCAGTAGCATAGGGTTCATAGTCAGCAGAGGCGTAACCCGATACGTAGTAAGGCATGGGGCTGTACTGGGTGCGGGGGTGAGGGTGGGCGTGAGTGTGCTGAGGTACAAGGTTGGGCATGCTGCCCGTGCTGCGTTGGTGATGGAGCGACGACGGGGCGAGGTACGGCGGAGTAGAAGGACACGGCGGACAGAAATCTGTGCTGGAGACGCTCGCGCAGGACGAACAGTCATCCAGAACTTCGCTGCTGTTGCTACGGCGACTCTCTAAAACGCATCTCTCAGATCCAAGGTAACAGAAGAAAGGAGGCTGAGACTCCAAACTTCCACTGCGGTGCCGGAAACCTTGGACTGGACCTTCACACCTGCCAAATTCATACAGAAACATTTCTATTAAACAAAAACAAGTCGTGCTGTTAGAGCCTCTGTTAGCATACATCTGACATAGAATGAAACCAAGTTACTGATTTCTGGTACTACAAAATAAATGTTCTTCATTTTTGTGAACCCAGACCCCGAAAATCACAAAATGTCCACAAATGCTTTATTCGGAAAAGTTTTGGAAAATGATAACGGGTCAGCATCTAACATGAGAATATTTTGGAAAGGAGTAGAGTGAATATTAGATTTTAACCTGGAAAATCTTGGAACATATTGCACTGCTCACAAAAAATAGGGCATAGTTAGGGGATAATGAAATATCCCCTTATTTTTGTGAGCAGTGTACAGTATACAAGATGTCAACTTTTTTCCATGGAAAATAATTTGAAAAATGGTCTTAAATCTCTTACATTTTGGACCGGAAAGGTTTTGGAAAATGTTCAAATAACTTGAAATAATTTTCTTAAAAAAGGTCAAATGTGCACTGAATTTATAGGAAACAAACCATGGCAAAATATTGGAAAATACTGTATATGCCACAGAGAAAAGTTTTGGGAAATGGAAATATGTTCTCTCAAAATTCCAGTATTTCATTTGCGGTATTTAACCACAAATTGAGTTCACATTTTTTTTTTACTGTTTTTTCACTGGCAGTGCCATTTATTTGGTGTACCCAATCTGGCTGCTGCTGTAGGCGTTGCGGGTTAAGGCGTGGTTCTGTGTGAGGTTCTGCATCTCCACCTGCCTTCGAGGGACAGTTTTATATGGACTGCTGCCCGCTGAGGAAGCTTCATGAGGGCTGTAAGAACAATCAGACTGAACCTCATTCTCCTTATAGGTACATAAGAGACACAAAAAAGAAAGCACACTCAATGGTTACTGTATCACAGAGGAAACACACACCTGCTGTGTACGGTGTGCTGGTGTGTGTCGCTCTCTGATGATCGTCTGTCTGTATCATAGTCGAGGTGAACAGGGGGAGAAGCGCTGAGTAATGGGGAGCACTGCAGAGAGCGAGAGCGCCTCCTCTGGCTGGTATCATCTGCGCGCGCGCACACACACACAAAATAAAAATATAAATATAGTCATTATACGTTTGCTAAACAAATCAAACGACTAAAACCTTTGCACAGTTATGTGTAATAAAAAAACAACCCAGAAAGTTCTGTATTTCCTTACAGTAGGAAGAGTGAAAAAACATTAAGATTACGACAAAAGCATTCCTGTATCACAGATTCTTCCTAGAATGTAGAAATACATCGAAAAATCTCTCCCTCACTTTTCAGAGTATGTGTGTGTGTGTGTGTGTGTGTGTGTGTGTGTGTCTAGCAGTTGTTATCAGACTGAACCCTATTAACAACTGATGAAATGCTGTTACTGATTCTGACTTACTGTCGTCCGGAGGAAGGCTGTCAGAAAAAGAGCTGGATTCAGACTGAGCTTCTGAAACAGAAGAAAAAGAGTGAGGTCTGTGTGTGTTTGTCTGTGTGTGTGTGTGTGTGTGTGTGTGTGTGTGTGTGTGTGTGTGTGTGTGTTTGAGTGTTTGTGTTTGTCTGTGTGTGTGTGTGTGTGTGTTTGTGTTTGTCTCTGTGTGTGTGTGTGTGTGTGTGTGTGTGTGTGTGTGTGTTTGTCTCTGTGTGTGTGTGTGTGTGTGTGTGTGTGTGTTTGTCTCTGTGTGTGTGTGTGTGTGTGTGTGTGTTTGTCTCTGTGTGTGTGTGTGTGTATTTGTCTCTGTGTGTGTGTGTGTGTGTGTGTGTGTGTGTGAGTGTCTGTGTGTATGTGTCTGTGTTTGTGTCTCTATGTGAGTGTCTCTGTGTCTGTGTATGTTTGTGTGTGTATGTGTGTCTGCCTATGTGTGTATTTGTGTGTCTGTGTATTTGTCGAGTCGAGTCAAATTTATTTACATAGCACTTTTTACAATGGTGCATTGTCTCAAAGCAGCTTAACAATGTGTCTGTGTGTGTCTGCGTTTGTATGTGTGTGTGTCTGTTTGTGTGTGTTTTTCTTTGTGTGTCTGTATGTTTGTGTGTGTGTTTGTGTGTGTGTGCCTGTATGTGTTTGTCTGTGTGTTTGTGTGTCTGTATGTTTGTGTGTGTGTCTGTATGTTTGTGTGCGTGTTTGTATATCTGTGTGTGTGCCTGTATGTTTGTGTCTCTGTGTTTGTGTGTCTGTATGTTTGTGTGTGTGTTTGTGTGTCTGTATGTTTGTGTGTGTGTGTGTGTTTGTATATCTGTGTGTGTGTGTGCCTGTATGTTTGTGTCTCTGTGTTTGTGTGTCTGTATGTTTGTGCGTGTGTGTGTTTGTATATCTGTGTGTGTGTGTGTGCCTGTATGTTTGTGTCTCTGTGTTTGTGTGTCTGTATGTTTGTGCGTGTGTGTGTCTGTATGTTTGTGTGTGTGTGCCTGTATGTTTGTGTCTCTGTGTTTGTGTGTCTGTATGTTTGTGTGTGTGTGTGTGTGTTTGTATATCTGTGTGTGTGTGCCTGTATGTTTGTGTCTCTGTGTTTGTGTGTCTGTATGTTTGTGCGTGTGTGTGTGTTTGTATATCTGTGTGTGTGCGCATGTCTGCCTCTGAGGATTCATTAAACACAGAGACATGCATAAAACAGACAGTTGACATTTTAACAGCTGAACAAACACAACACGTACACAGTGCACAACCACAACCACTGTGATCTACACGTGTTATTCGGCTGTGTTTATGTGTTTCTTTCTGTTTGTGGTTTGTGGTTGTGAGGTGGTTATTAGTGTGGTTGTGTGGTTTTTGTATAGGTTCCATTCTCAGTAGCCGTAAAATGATGTCAATGCTCACTGAGTGAAAACCAAGAAAATAAAGTCTATATAACGCTGGGAAAACTTGTTGGCAGAGGAATGATGTCGGACAAGAGCTGGTTGCACTCGGTCAAGTGCAAGTGCCAGACTGAAGAAACGTTTGGTTCATGTTTTACATTCAGGTTACTGGATGACTGTAAGGTACCAGCATGAACCAAATTTACTGCTCACAAAAATGAGGGGCTATTCCAGGATGGGATATTTCTTTTTAAAATATGCCTCGTATCAAGACGTTTGCACAGTACACTGAAACGGAAACACTAAAACTCCAATAATGTGTAATAACTCCACACAGCACGTGGTCTCCTTTAGACGTACCGGCGATGATCCTCGAGGCTCTCTGTGTTGGTTTCTTGCCCTTCTTGATGCGGTAACGGTTCATCTCGTCCTCGATCTCCTGCAGTCTCTGCATGGCATCTAAGCAGTTCCTCCTCCTCTTCTTCTTCACCGTTTTACCGATCTCAGGTTCAGATGCCAACTTTTTAGCTGCTTCCACAATCTTCCGCTGCAGAGCAAAACGGCTCTCCAGGTTCCTCAGGTAAGGGTCCTACCCCAAACGCACATAAAACGTCATAGATTACAACGACAGTCTGCATCCTAAAACCAAACATCCATGTATCAGGAACGATTAAATGTTCAAACCAAAACTGAATAAAACACAACAGTTGCTAAACGTTTTAAGCAGCAACGTGTATGTGCAAACAAACCTCGTTATACGGAAAAAGGTCATCTAGTTTAAAGGATGTACCGATTCTCCTTCTGATGCCAGGGGGCTTCTCACCTGCACTCATTGGGTATTCTTTTGGGAGCTTACCAGTTAGTTCCTGAACAAATCCAAAAAAAGAGATGGTTTCAAAGGTTTAGAACACACCCTAAATCATACCTAGAGTATATTTAGTATATTTAGAATCCAGTAAGTATATTTAGTATATTTAATTCACGCAGTTGTTCCAAATTCGCATGCATCATGTCCTCACCGCTTCTCTCAGACAGATCTCCTTCAGCTCAGACATTTTCTGGCTCAGGACGTCCTGGATTTCTTTCTCCTTTTGCCTTAATTCAGCCAGTTTCTCTTTCTTCTGCTCGTCGTTCATCTCAGAGTCTGCAGAACCTGTACACGGCATGTTCATATAATCCTTAGAACTGTATCTGTAGTCTGTATAATACAGCTTATGCAAAAACATGTTGCAACGTAAAAATGACATTAAACCAAAAAGAACGAATAGAACATACAGTAAATATACCAATCACTTATTAAGACACTCCTTGTGCATTTTATTATATTTACTGCCCGGGCCAAACAAGCGCCCAAAAAAAAGAAGAACCAACCTGTTGAGACAAGACTGCCATTACTCGCCATGATCAGCTGATTTTTGGTCGATGTGTTGAGTTTACTGGTTTTTGCCGCTCCATTCTCCGTCAAATCTGCAGCAATGTCTCCTAAACTCCTAGCTGCAGTCATTTTAGCCTGAAAGAACATGTATGTAGCTGAAATTAGGTCAAGCATCATATCCTATCATAACCTGTGTGTGTCCGTCTGGTGCGTCTAGTGTTTGTGTGTGTGTGCCTGTCTGGTGTGTGTAGTGTTTGTGTGTGTGTGATATTCACCTTGCTCTGCTTCCTTTCCAGATAAAACTGATGCTGACTGATGGCCATCACCCAGATGGTTTTAATTAGGGTGTGATTAGCGTACCACGTATAGATCACCAATCCCGTCTGTCCAAACGTACGCTTAGTTACTGCTCGCCTGCAAACCCACCCGCCCACACACACACACACACACACACACACACACACGTTTATCTTTCTATCATGATGAGAGGTTTCCTTTGACATAATGATTCATGTAGACCTTTTGACTCTTTTGGCAATCCACAAGAAAGCTGCAGTTTCTGTCAAAAGCAAATAATGCCAGACATGCTCCTCACAACAATATTGAAACTTGAGCCAGAAACTATATTTATATATGTATACAAATTATATTTTTAGCAGCCAATATGTATAAGGAAACATCAGGAATGCAAAAATAACAATGCATTCGTCCACATGACTTGAAAGACATCCTACGCTGACATGAGGAGAACATAATAACCTAAAAAACAAAGTACTAAAATGTACTCTGCATTGTACCAGTTTTAGTGTGTGTGTGTGTGTGTGTGTGTGTGTGTGTGTGTGTGTATGCGTATGCAGGTCCCTTGCTATGGACCGGCACCACCTAGGCTTGGTTCCTGCTTTGTGCCTTGTGTGTCCCTTTAAGCCCTGTGAGACTGAAATGGATTGAGTGGCTAAGTGAACGATCCCCGGTTCGATCCCGAGTTTGGACTCGGCCTGTGAGGGAATTAATATATTATCGTATGATCAACATGTTAACTATATCAGCCCTGACCCTGGACATGTTACAGTCCAGTATGAACAACGTGAAAGCTTTGTTTACAGTTATTTCAGTACTGGGTTTAATTAAGTAACTTACCATGGTTATCAGGCTTACAACTACTTAAACTGTTTTACACACACATGCGTGGATGGAAGTGTATTGCATTACCTGTGTGGATCGTTCACCTCCACTGCAAACTTCTTCTCTCTGAAGTACAGATTCTCCAACTGCTTCCACTGGAACAACTACAGTACAACAAGAGAGGACCTGTGTTAGAGAGAGATTGTGTGTGTGTGTGTGTGTGTGTGTGTGTGTGTGTGTGTGAGTGTGTCTTGTCTGAACATTCTGCTGGTCCTTTCTTTTTTTAAAAACCAAAAAAGTCAAAACCCTTGCCTTATGTTACTGAGGTTAAGGTTGGTGCCATGGGTAGAATTAATCAGCTACAGTTGTCAATATGTCAATGGAAAGTCCCCATCAGGATAGTGAAACAAATGTGTGTGTGTGTGTGTGTGTGTTCAGACAGTAGCAGTTTTTCTCTCACCAGGTGTGCTCGGTCTTGTGACTCACTGTATCTGATTTTTTTTAGACACATTTAAAGCTCATGAGATGTGTGTGATGAGTTCCACGTGCAGCTCGCTTGAACTTCTAGGTACACGATTCCCTCGTATGTTGGCTACAGTGAAACAAATACTGCTACAGAAACTAACATCAGCCGCTGAACACATCTGATGACTGACTGCCTGCATGTGGACTAACGAGAACATCATGTACACATTTCCAAAGCATTCTTTCATGAATCATCAACTGCATTTACGCACAGACTCAGTAATGCTACTTCCACAGTCAAATAAAGAGCAACTCGGAGTCACTGCAGAATTGAATTCATGCCTTCAGGGAACATGAAACTCAAAAAGAAAAATTAGATGTTCTGGACTGCGGCACATGATTAATGTTTAAAAAGCACATTGCCCGTATCGATAGTACTAACCTTGCGTTTGTGCTGTTACTACTTTGTCACCGCTAATGCTTCCTAATACTTTGTACAGCACTCAACACAACAGATTGTTACATTTAGCAACACAACTGTCGCTGTTCATCAGATATTGCGAATTACTTTAAATTAGAATGACATTAAAACATTAAAATCTACCAATAACTAGACTAGTGTAAGGGTAGCATTTAAAATAGAAGCACTCCTAACTATTCTTTAAATGTTTAACAGTTACACACACACACACAGGGACACTTTATAGACCCTAGTTAACCGAATGCATGTCTTTCTAATGTAGTGGTACCTCACTCAAATTAAAAAAATATGTTTTGTACAGTATCTCAAACCAAATTATATGAATAAATGATGTGGGTAATGTGCATAACTTCAGAATTGTAAATGTAAACTTGAACAATTTATTGAGTGTTCTTATTGATATTCTAATTGTTGGTAATGTTTTTAATTATAATCATTCACCTAAGATAACACATTATTAATACCTGAAGGGAAATTCGAGTCATTGATTTAACCAGTAAATGCTAAATCAATATGACACTTTTTAAGCACCATTAAGGTCATTAAGTTCCTGTTTGTTTTGATCAACATCAATAGTACTAACTGCTACTACTAATAATGATAATGATAATAACTGAATAATATAATCATCATAATAAACATCAAGATCTAACAGTACATTACTAATTACATTTTATATGGCTTAAATCTGTCTGCATAAATGTTAAATCCACAGTGATTCTGTTATTTTATTCTAATGATTTAACTGTATAAATGATATTACCGACTCTGTGTATGACATTTGTCATTATTTTTAACATTATAAACGGTAATACATTTTCACCAATATAATTTACACTAATAATATTTATCCTGTGTCCCAAAAGTTATATGTGGCAGTAAACAATGTCCTTACCGGGTAATAAAATCAAAGCAAGCTCAAAAATCCATCATTGTATATTTAGTGCTTTTTGGAGTATGTTCTCGAACGAGTCTCATCAGGTTTAATGAATTCCTAAAGGCACGCAGAGCCAGACCCGCCCCGAAATACCAACACCCTACACCCCCCACACACCCCCCACCCCCTCTGTGTGTAATAAAGCAAAACCCAGTTGAAATGGACTTGCAACATCCTTCACATATCTGACACTGACCATTTCTGCCCTCCCAAAGGACATTTGTCATTATTTTAGCTCAATTTCACATCATGGCTCTTGGTGACTTGGTGAAATTTTTTAGCTGCTAGAAACAGCAGTTCCTGAGGATCTGGGTTGTAAACCTGCAGTGTTGAGATTAGGTGGTATATGTTCATCCGGAGAGTTCATTCCTTTCACGTGAGGCTAATTAATTCCAGGGCTGTAATTTGCTTAGGGAACGATGAAGTGTCATCTTATCTTATACTATATGCTCCAGACCCTTGTCTGACCTGTTCATTGATAAGCATGGATAAAACAGGAGCTTTCTTTCTTCCAATTCAGAGCGACTTATCAACAGATATTAAATCAATACGGGTTCATTAATAAGACTTCTTTAAGAATCATTAAACAATAAGTAACTCTAAGCAGTACCAAAACTAGGCTATACTAACAGTCTATGCACTTGTTGCATAACAGCAGCATGACACACATCTGCACTACTCTTAGCTGCTCAATCTTTCATCCTGTCCGTTATCCTGTTCCTCACAGAAGACACAACGTCTTGGAAAAAGAGTTTGCTTAACAAATGACGATGACATGGATTTACTGTTCAGTGTGCTTCCTGTTACCCTGATTCAGCTCATAGCTTCATTAACACGCCCTTTAGGAGGAGAACATGCTCTAACACACACACTAGCACACCCACCGGCCTTAGAAAGCGTGTGCTAATGATCTGTGTCAGAGCTGTGATCTAATCTACAGGAGCAGGAACCGTACAGAAACATGACTGATTTTCTTTAGCTTCTTACTGCTGTATTCCAGTTCATCCCAGTGGTGACAGATTCTTTTTTTAAATTATTCTTCATGATTTGAACTTAAAACCTAATGTGACTAAAAAAAGCCCCATTCAAATAAGTGCCTTTTTACCTTAAGCCATGTAGATTAAATTGTCACATATAGTAATAACTGGAGTGGCATTCGCTACAGACCCAGCCCCCATGACCCAAGTGACTCAGAAACCGTGAAGCCCCTTGAAAAGTGGAACTTAGGGACAGGAACAGCAACATTTTTTAGTCTCATTTTGACATACTGCAGTGTCAAAAATTCATGAAATCAATAAACAATAATGAATAAACAACAGCATGTGGCAGCTTTATCGGAATGAAGTTTCTTTCCTTCTACAACCTGAAAAAGCTCGATCAGGGTAGCAGCCAAGAAACTATATTTTCAGAAGGCTAAGACAAATATAAAGCTCAAAAAGATTGAAATGAGGATCAGTGGAAAAGAGTAACATAGAGGGACGAGAGAATCCACGTTTGAAATATTTTGTGTTCACATGTTATACATGGTCGTTAAACCAATGCTAAAACAACAACCGTAATGGTGGCCTAAGACGTTTGCACAGTTCTGTACTTCAAACCCTAAAGAACGTGCTTTAGGGACGCAAAATGAACATTCCATACCCGTCTGGGTTTGACTTTATCTTGGATGTCGTACTGGCCAATTCCCTTGTAGCTGATCCCAAGCCACCATGGCATGCCCTGCTTATCCTGTGAAAACACACCTAAAGAGATCAACAGCCTAAACTTTATTTCTTAGACTGTTTACAATATTTATCAATGATTGCACCTTACCTTCACTTCATAATAATGCACCCCATACGTGGGCAGAGCCTCCACCAATGTTAAATACCTGGTACAAACAAACACAATCATCTAAAGGCACAACAAACCACCGCTTAACCTACAGTACCTTTACCCGTGTTCAATCTTCATCCAAGTAATAGTAACAGAAACTGCACTGTACATGTCTTATTTGATTTATTGATCATTCGGTCCAGTATGTGAATTTCCCAGTATGTTACCGCCCAGTCGTCAGGTTACTATCCCTGTCCTGTTACTCAAACCAGCTGTATTTGATAGTAATTTGCAGAAAATAACAATTATCATGACTTGGACTTAATGCCATGTCTTATGGAAATTACTGCAAGACTTTCCGAAGGGTTTGCATCGTTTGGTGCTCAGAGGGAGGGTTTATGTGTTATGCCAAATTAAGTTTGCTATGATGATGTGGATCTTTTTTTAATTGATTTGTGCCTGTACTCACTGTACAATGGCTTGTCCCCGAGAAGCTCCCTTCAGCAACTTGTACTGCTCAATAACCTTCTCCTCACTGCACACAGACAAACAGAAGCAATGTCAGATGATGAATTAAGCATTACTCTAAATGCACATTGTATTGCTTTTTCATAGACGGTACCAGTATGCCAAAGACGGGTGTTCCTTCAGCACTTTAGTTGGCAGAGTGGGGAGTTTCTTCAGACTCTCTCTGGTGGCTTCATCACTGAAATATACAGCAGTAGCGAATGAATCAGTCATTTTAATTGGTTCAAAAAAACATTTTACACAACTAGAGAAAACTCTTGCCTAGAAAAATAAGCAGCTGTGTTACACAACGCAGCCACCAGGGGGCCCATAGCTATTGCTCTGCTGTGCACTCGCGTTTTAGACCAGTTTAAATCAAAGAACCTGAACTCTAAACATGGCGCAAGTCCATCGTAAGGCACTCAGGGACATTTCTGAGTTGCCAAGCGACTTAACATGTCTTTAGATCACGAAGGAAGCTGAGTACAAGGGTGACATAAGAGCAGACATTAAACCAGGCAGCGGCAATGCCCGGACTAACCACTGTGCAACCCTGTTTATCTTTTCATTTCAAAGTAAGCCATGCATTATTTTAAAGAATTATGTTTAACTGTTCAGTTTCCTACCTTGTATAATCTCCCTTTGCTTCCTGTAAACAGAATAGATTGATTTAGCTATAATAAAGGTATTTCAGGAGGTATAAGAGAGCAGACTCTAAAAAGATTGAAAAGATTTGTTACCTGCAGTGCGTATGCAGCCAGTTTAAAAACCAGTTCACTCTCCACCTCGATGTCACCCTGTGTTTAAACATGCAGGATATGTGCCATTATTTATGATTGATATTATTATAAGTAATAGTATTAACACTAATCCTAAAAAGCATTACAAATGATCATAACATTTAATTATTGCCTATAATTAGTCAAGATTTAATACAGGAATTGATCTGCATGGCAACTGCAAATATACCCAAACCCTAAGCACATGGACACTTCCACCCACGATCACTTGATAAGTTGTTTCTGCACTTCTGGTCCACTTTATTAGCTCCACTTACCATATATAAACAGTTTGTAGTTCTACAATTAGGGACTTTAGTACATCTGTATCTTTACAAACTTTGTTTGTTGTTTCCCTTTACTTTGTTCTCCCCCATGACATTTATATCATTTGACAGAGATGCCCTTATTCAGAGCGAATTACAATTCATACAGTCTTACAATCCAAGCAAGGGTGGGTTAAGGACCCTGCTCAGGGACCCAACTGTGGTATCTTGGCAGAGGTGGGATTTGGACCCTGGACCTTCTGGTCCACAGTACTCTGATGTAGTGGTGATAGTGTGTGTGTTGCACTGAGAGAAGTGGATAAGACACAGCAGTGCTGCTGGAGTTTTTAAATACTTACTGTGCACTGTCTTAGACACATGTTGTGGATGTAAAATTTATAGACTGTAGCTCATCTGTGGGCAGCACGGTGACCAGTACGATGGATTGGCACCGTTCTAGGGTTGTTCCCGCCATTGCGCCCAGAGTTGACGGGTGGGCACCGGCTGGCCCACAACCCCAGGTGGATTTAGCGGAAAATAATGGATGGATGGATGGATGGATGGATAGCTCATCTGTTTGTGCTAGTCATACTCCTCATCAGTGCTCACAGGATGCAGGTGGCTGGATATTTTTGGTAGGTTTACTATATTCAGTAGTGTTTAAAAACTGATCCACTTGTATCAGCACAACACATACTAACACACCATTAGAGAACAGAGTAAAGAGGACGAACAAATGATGTAAAGAAACAGTATGTAATTGTAGAACTACAAAGTTCTTCTATATGGTAAGTGGAACTGACCAAATGGGACAGTGAGTGTAGAAATAAGGAGGTGTTCCTAATAAAGGGACCGGTAAGTCTCTATTGCGAGCAATACATAGAGTTCTCCCAAAACGATTGAAGATTTTATTGAAATGGATATAATAGCATGATTTGTAAAGGGGCATTATTAAATAAACAATGTTGCTCCCTTTTGTTTATTATATTTCATTATCAGTATATAATACAATGTCTGTGCATGTTTAATATGAGATCCAGTATATTTCATCCCTTTAATAGAATTTGTTTCAGTTTTATATGTTTATGGGGGGTTGAAAAGCCTACAAGTGCTACCATTTAAATACCTGGCAACCTCATAGATATCATATGCTATTAACTGTGCAGGTGCAGATCGCAAGTCTGAATACACACAGCTTTGTGGTTCCTTGGTTGGTTAGTGGTCTAAATGTCATGTCTATGCACAATTTAAATGGATTCAAAAATTCGGTGTAAGGGTTCCCCATAGGGACAAACCTAAATCCCTGTTTACTTTTAACATGACCTATATGGCTATTTCAGTCACTGTTATGGAATATCTTTAGAACCTCAGAGAGATAAGAACGTACATTATAAACAGCAGCCTTAGCGTTCAGGAAGAACAGTTCCACGGTCGTGTGCTCTTTAAGCAGCGAAATGCTCTCTATGTAGAACCTGTGAAGCAGAAAATAACCATTTATATTCTCTAGATTTCATTAAAAGACACTCGTGCGTTAAAGGCAGGCTGCTGAAGTTAGCAATTTGAGGTAATCAGGCTCATCACCTTCGATTTTACAGGGTGGAAAAAAGATGAACTCATTTATAGTCACCAAGAACCAGAATCACAATCAGATCACAATGTACTGGACCTATATTAATTATGTCTTGTTGGAGAAATATTTAATAAATTGGTATATTCATCTGAGGAAAACATGGATATGGCTATTGTTATGGAGTTTTTCCTTGCCACTGTTCCCGCAGAGATGGGTTGGAGCAATACATTTAGACAGTGGTAACTATGAAACAGTGCTGTATTTAAAACAAAATCACTGTATAAATAATCTCTTTATTAAAGACTTTGGTTTAATGAACCATGGGCTCAAACCCGCTTACAGTAATTAAGACATACCGAACCAGAAAGTTGAGGGCGATGGGTCCAGTCTTCTTGGAAAAGTCATGTTCCAAAACTCTCCGGTCCAACTGCAGCCATCTGCACTGACCACTGGGAAATGGAGGCACCATGGGAAATGACATGTTCAAAATTCATCCCAAACCACAGTTGATTCGATTTACTTAAAAGGATTACAATTTATATGATCTAATATTCTTATTCCTACTAGGAATTCTGAAGACCCTGACCAGGATAAGTAGGTAATTCATTCCGACATTCCACCGACTATCCAACAGAACCTTCCACTTTTTTCACATTTTGTTCTGTTGCGGCTTGTGCTCAAATAAAAACATCCGTAATGATAAAGTGAAAAGCAGAATATAATATAATAGTATTCTAATATTTTTGCCAATTAGTTGAAAAGGAAAACCTAAAATATTGTATTGATATAAGTATTCAGACCTTTTAATTAATGGTTATAGCCTCCAGGATTCTCGAGTTTGATGCCACAAAGTTTCCCCAAATAGATTTGGATTGTTTTTGCATCTCTTAAGCTCTGTCAGATTGGATGAGGCCATTTTCATGACATTCACAGAATGGTTCTTAAGCCCCTCCTGTTTTGTTTTGACTGTGCTTAGGGTCATTGTCTTGTTGGACGTTGAACCTTTGACCCAGTCTGAGGAACCAGTCTTAAGCACATTGAATCGGGTTTTTAAAATTAAGAATCTAACTGTACTTTACTCTATTCCCTCATCCCTGACCAGTCCCCCTGTCCCAGCCCAACAACACCCCCACAGCATGATGCTACCACCACCATGCTTCGCTGTGAGGATTGTATTGGGCTGGCTAATCTGGGCTGGTTATTTTCTTTGCAAACATGGAAGTTGGGCTTCCATGTGACGTTTAGCCACATAACCCTGACCATTCTGCCATAAAGCACTGATTGGTGGAGTGCTGCAGTTATGGATCTTTGGGGCTCAGAGAGTGACCATTGGGTTCTTGGTCATCTCTCTGACCAAGGCCCTTCTCAGCCACTTATTTAGCTTGGTGGTGCGACCAGCTTTAGTAAGAGCTAAATTTTAAATGTCATTGGCAGATCGTTGGGGGAAAACCTGAGTTTTTTATTTTAGCGCAAGGCCTCAACATAAGACACGGGTACTGAAGACTTTCCCAATGCATTGTAAATTAAACTTCAGGAAGAACAAGACATATTGTTGCTCTGACCCCTAAAGGCTAATTAGCACTTACTTAAAAATAATGGCAAGACATGCTATGATTTAGTGATTACTCACGTGTCATCAACGTAAGTGAAACCAAAGTATTGCTTCTCTTTCAGGTTAAAGTGAGATGAAACCAAATCCAGAAGTTCACGGGACAACAGTTTCGGCTGCAAACAAACGTACTTTCAGTGAGTCCTGATATTTAAATATTTTATTACTCTATCATTTACCAGTACCAATGTTTCCTCAAGGTTGTCTATATTTCAACAAATACGTGTTGTATAAGTATAAACGTCCCCCAATCCATTCTATTTTTCATGCTAATGACCATCATTTCACCTCACTCTCAGGGTGGTTGCCAGATGTTCCGGCACATGTAGAAATGACTAAAGAGGTCAGGCTCATTTTCTTGAATTTAGAAAGCACATTTTGTTTTATAAACCCCATATATAAATCCATTTTTACACAGTCGGTTCACCACTGTCCACTCTGATTGACGTCACAGGATGCCAGAGGTTATAAAACAGCTTAGACAAATGCAGCTGCTACAAAAACGGTCTGTGTGAACTAATCAAACATGCATACTTAAGTATAGGAGCTCTAAAACTGACACATAGGATCACATAGGAGTCTGAAGTCTCAGTTATTTAATAAGTGATCAAACGAAAGCATTACATAACTTCACATTCCCACCTGAACCAGCAGCTCCAGTTTCCTGTTGTCCAGAAGCTGAACTTGGCACAGGCGTCCCTCTGTCATCTGTGCAGAAAATTAGTCATAAGGAATAGAGTGATTTGGAAAAAGTTTATTTTTGAAACTGTTTGGCAATGTTAAAAGGCAAACCAGAAACGGGGAGGGAAAAAAAAAACATTTAAAGGCTGAACTTTGTGCTAAGGATACAGGGCTTAGGGGTTTGCCACTAACACCTGATCCATAGGGTCGCAAAACAAAAACATACATTTTTTTTACCTTTTTAAAAATACTTCAACACAACTAATTTAATATGTCATTTAAAGAACAAGTGTTTAATCATAATAACAACAATAATAAGTTTCATTTATATAGTGCCATTCTCGCCAAGGATGCTTTACTACAAGTGTAACAGAAATGAACACAATTTACACAACATAAGAGACACACAGTTCAAGATAAAAGTTCAAGGCAGAGTGTGGTGAGTTTTCGAGGCTCACTGCAGAGAATAAAAAAAAGGCACTCGGTGTGTGATCGGTACCGGTGATCAGTATAAGAAACGGCAGCATAAAACACGATCGGACCCTCCCTATTTGTTTCCTGTTATAACAGACAGACGCTGTTTGGATTGCCATTAAATCATAAACAATTAGGTGAGACATGCCTATTGAGAACTTAACTCTTAATAAAGGTACAGTACTGTGGCATTCTGTATTTTTTTATTTATATACTTAACCTTTATTTAAGTCTTAGTGGTCAGTGCACTTTGTAGTTCTACAATTACAGCCTGTAGTTTATCTGTTTTACTACATACTCAATTCAATTCAATTCAATTTTATTTATACAGCGCTTTTTACAACGTAGCATTATCTCAAAGCAGCTTTACAGTAATACAATTATCTAAAAGGCCAATCCCAAGTTGAGCAAGCCCAGGGCGACAGCGGCGAGGAAAAACTCCCCAAAATGGTAGGAAGAAACCTTGGGAGGAACCAAGACATACTCTCGTTTACTCTGTTCCCTAATAGTCAGGACCTCCCAGATCAGGTACCATTTTAGTAGTGGATTGTTCTAAGCACTACATTTTTGGCTGGTGGACTATTTCAAGCCCTGCGCTGACATTGGGGTGTTTTAAAACTCCAGCAGCACTGCAGTGTCTGATCCACTCGTACCAGCAAAGCAGACAGTAACACAGTACCACCACGTGAGTGTTGAGAATGATCTACCACCCAACAGGACCTGATCTGTGCTGGTCCTGTGAAACTGAAAGGAAGAATAAACAGACTATAAACAGAATAAACAGACTATAAACAGAATAAACAGACTATAAACTGAGAAGTAGAGAATGCCTTTTGCATTCTAATGTATTTTTGCACTCCGCTGTACTCAAAGTCTTTGCATCCATTTTGCTAACATTTGTTATTTACATAGCTAGCTGTACCTGATAGACCTTCTGCAGGCAGAAACAGGTGTGTAAGCATGACCTCGTCGTCCACGTGTAGCACCTTCTCATCATCCAAAGAAAAATATCCAAAAGGAAACGACCACTGTTGAGAACCAGAGTCTCCAAATTCCTCGCAAACCTCCAGGCCATGATGTGTTAGTGCACTGAGAAGTAAAGTCCTTCAGCGTCACACACCAAAGACTGTACTTCAACGGCTAAACGTGGCTAATCCTCCTTAGAAAAGCTGCATTTTTAGCTAGCACGGATGACAAGCGCACACACACACACATACACACACTGTTTAAGACACAATCTTGTGTAGGATTCGTCAAAAAGTGGCCACGTGCATGGCTGTGTGTTTTATGAGTGAAGACTTCTGGAAGAATCGTCAGAGGTTTGGGGTGACACACACGCACACACGCGCACAGCCATTTCTTGATTCCAAAAACAGTCCTGACCAAACCACAAACCTTCCGTGTCCAGTCCACATGTCCTTATTTAAAAAACTGCTGCTGCATAT
Source organism: Parotocinclus haroldoi (assembly GCA_034779995.1). NCBI lineage: Eukaryota > Metazoa > Chordata > Actinopteri > Siluriformes > Loricariidae > Parotocinclus > Parotocinclus haroldoi. Next base: position 25,240 of record JAUZST010038068.1, on the reverse strand, counting down.
AAAAGCCATTTACACATTAAAGCAACACTCCAGCCCTAAACCCCAGGGTCATTTTTTGGTTAGCGGCAACCGGCCAGAACATCTCAGGCCTCGTGCTTTACAGGGAGATGTGGTTAGAGGAAGTGACGTATGCATTATTAGATGAGGTTGAACGTGTAAAGTGTTTGTGAATTTTGTGTCATTTTTAAACAGATCATTGTCGGGTCCATGGTGTACCCACACGGTTCCCCCGCAAGCTATGTTTGTGTTTCACCTGTCTCATGTTTTCATGTGTAAATTACAGTTAGCTAAGAAACAGCAAAGTCTGAGCGGTTATAAGGTGAGATGGATGTGATGTAGAATGGAAAGGTTAGAAAAAGACCCCATAAAGAAAAACGTGGTGCATCATCGATGCTTATGCTAACCTGGGTGCCAACTAGGGGTGGGACAAAATATCGATTGTATCACTTTCTTTTGTGATACATTATTGATTCATTGGTGCCAAAGATCCTTATTTTTATTTAAGCATGCAGCTCCTCGAAATGGAGACTCTGTACTGTTCGATTTAACGGATGCAATAATTTATGACGCCATTTGATGGCGCTAATGATTAGTTGTGGAAAAAGAGCTCACGTGGACAGAAACATCTCAATGATGATCAAGAGACATGGGATGCACCCAAAGCTAAATTTCAAGTGGCATAGCACACAGTCTGAATATTTATGTCCATGCATTTGTAGCTTTGTTTTCACTTTCTCGTATTAAATAAGTATTCATTATTTTTATTTTAGCACAAGCCCACAACTTAACAAATTGTGAGAAAATGTGAGTGCACTGGGTGTGTGACTGTACTGATTACAGGAAGTAATTTTTATGTTTACACTTTACGTTTAAAATGAACAAAATAGCGTGGACAGCATAAACCATGGTTAGCCTTACAGTGTAACACAGTTAGTATTATAGTAATAAAATGTCTTATTATTATTCTTTTTCTGGACTGAATTTTTAAATCCAGAAATCCATTTTCCATCATCTGTATCGTTTGTAACAATATAAATATAATTATGATAATTACCATTATCATCATGTTGTGGATTTATGGTTTCCATGGTTATTTGTAACTAAATTTGCCAGACCTCTGGCAATCAAGTCGTGCTGGCAGGTGGCAGCAAGTAAAATGAAAACTATTCCATTGAAATAGATTTTTGAAGAGAAGTGAATTAATGATGTCTATGTTTTCTGAGCTTACAGTTAGTCTTAGTGGTTATAAATGGGAAACCAAATTGAGTTTGATTGTTTCTTAAGCTGCACTTTTCAGAGATCTATAATGTTTATTGCCATGGCAGTGAAATCTGGTGGCGGTTCCCGAGAGTGAAAGTTCATGTAGTGTGTTTGCAGAACAAGAAATATTTTTGTAGCCAAGCTTATGTCTTTATGGATTACAAATGTCCTGAATCTTCCACATTTGAAGACGTTTAGACTGGCCCCACGAGGAACTGTGTGTGTTTCCAACAAGCTGTATTAATAAGCTGTATATTTTGTTTTTTATTAGTTATCTCCTCAGTATTTTAGTACACACACACACAGCGCCATTAAATCAAAAGATCTATAGTGGATAGATAGGAGTGCCAAAATGCTCCAATTTGCTCCAATTTGCTCTTACACTATCCTCAAAAAAATCAGAAGTGTTTATAATAATTAGCGTTATGTGTTTATTGACTACTCTTGAGCATTATTAGTGCTTAATTACGTCAGAGTTTACTTATCAATGGAAACAAAGCAGTGTTTCAGAAATTAGGATCTGTTACACAAGGTTTCGAAAATAACTGAACAATTGATTTGTCTCCATCCCATAAAACGGAGCATCTTTGTAAAGATTAGAGTTTTTCAGCTCAGGATTGTACAGTAAAATACAAGAACCAATATAATCTCACACCTGCACTTTAATAGAATTTGATGAAGATGTTTATATAGTTGTCCCATGGAATGAAACTGAATTATTAATCAATTATTATATAAGCTGAATATAACTCTTGGTGTCGTTAGATTAGAATGAATGTGTTTTTAAACGACTCTGACATAAAAATCAGGCTTTATTTCACATTCACTCCAATTTTATTTTATTCTATTGTATTTAGATTTATAACTGGTACATGAGGATTACACTGACTCAGATTAATCAAGTTGTAAAACTGATATGTAACTGATATGCAAATAAGCACCGCCACCATCAGATCAACTTACGTTTGCTTTATCGACCAAGGTCTTAACAAATTATAAAAAGAAACAAAACTTTGCCTTTTAACTCTGGATGCTGCAGCCGTAAACAGCGGGTCAAATTACGAAAAAGTTTAGCCTGTCTATTTTTGCTTCCTTAAACGTGTTTTATGCCGTACTTGTTTTGTTTACATATTTTTTCACATCGACTTCCCTTGCATGAACTACGCGCATAAGTAAGAACTACGTTATGGTCTGTGTTGTATTCGAACACTTTTGTCACAGTTTTCTCTGCCTGATATTCTGAACAACTGTCAAAGATCATGCAGATGGTGCAGGAGCAAATTTGTGAACGCCATTTGCAATTTACCAGTTCACTCTCCTGGAGATGTGTCCTTGTGTAATTTTCAAGCCCTTTGAGATGAATCGTGTGTGTCTTCTAGCAGGCCATCATTTTCATTTAGACAATTTAGCAGAGGCCCATTTCCACAGTAACGTGCAATTGAGTAGATGAACGTTAAGAGCCTTGCTCAAGGTCCCGGCAGTGGGTGGGCTGACGTCCTTTAGATTTCTGGTTTTAGTATATCTACAGTACTGGGTTTCCTGGATCCAAACCCAAATACTGATGGAGGCAAGATAATGTTAACAAGAGCGTCAATGTATCTGTGCTGCTCCTGCAACACACACATGCGTACACAGCTCTTTAGCTGCAGTGCACACACTTTGTAAGGCATTACACTGATATACTGCTGATCAGGTGATGGGTTCTGTAAGTGAACCACACTGTGTTGTACTGTGTGTAGTTCAGTCTGTCACCTGTTGAAAATGCACTAATGCCTTCCTTCTCTGGTTTCCTTGCTCAGCAATAAGGGGCTATAATGTTATCGGAGCCAGCGGATAAATCTCTCTCTCTAACACACTCACAGGCACACAAAGTAAATAGGTAGCACTTCCCACTAAAACTGTACGAGCCAAGATGTCTGACTGAGCGTCCGATCAATATTGAGTGAGGTAATAATAAATCCCAACTTTAGCATGGTATTACTTGATAACTGATGACATAACCAGTTTGTGACTCAACCCTACAATGATTCATAATCCTATTTTTGTGCAGAAGCTCTGCTGTAGTTGTAAAACACGTCCCTGCAAGCTGGAGATAAATATCCTGCATGGCCAAAAATATGTAGACAGACATAGATCCTAATGTATGGCATCAGCTATTTCAGCCATATCCATAGCTGACACTGTACAAACAATGGTGAATTCCAACATGCTAGCGACATTAAGGTGCCTTTTTTCCTGTAACCCTATAACTTAATTTATATCGTGCAAAAGCTGCCCAGACCACCTGTAACTGGAATGCCAAGGTGCCACAGAGCTTGGTCATGAAGCCACACAAGTCCTAAGTGTTAAGTTTCAGAGTGTCTCTGGAGGCAACTTCAGAACAAGAATGGTTTTGGTCGTATGTGGGTAAACTGCCGATAAACTTGGCTCAAGTGATATGTGTAGGTAAAATAGTGACCGGGAGTGTTGTGTGCATCTGTGTGCTAGTAATCAACTGGACCAATGGGGATGGACCACGTGTACGTCACACTTTGTGCTTAAACAATACATTAGCGGTGTTGTTGATGTTTTGGAAGCCATCCTCTGTAATAATGTGTTTTTTTTAAGGGGAAATCAGAAAATGCAAGTGCATTTTTATGTAAATGTGGATGTGGATCTTGATTTGAAACTATAGAATGTGATAGATGTAAGATTTCGTAGCTGCTGGCTGAACATCCTTTGTGCACACGAGGCATTGCTTTGCATTTCTGGACTTGGAAGATGTAAATTCAGTGAAAACAAATTCTGCGTTCCCGAAGTGTGAGCGTCTACTAAACACCTGCCATGCAAATTAGAGAATGCAAATCCTGAGCTGCCTGGGCTGGTGACCTTGTTACGTTTACAACCCAGTCTAGAGTATAAACAGGGCGTGTTCTCGACATGTCACACATTTGGAGGGCTCCGGGCTTATGATTACAGTGTTTCTCGTTGATTTCCGCAAATAAAAACATTAAGCGCTGGTTCTGCACGTTTAACTGAACGACTATTTGAGAAGGTAGCAGCTCCAGTGGTTTGATGTGACTTTTGCTGTACTGTCAAACACTAAAGCCTGTTTTCTGAACCAATTCACTAGTGTCCTGAATTTGTTAAACCTGGCAGTGTTATGGAAAAATCCTAAACAATTTTCACCCAGTTAGATCCCAGGGATTCGTTTTGCACTGGGATGCACAGGCAGAATGGGTGATTTGAAGCTTGATATGAGGAAGAGAAAGATCAAAAACAATAAGTGCCTTTAGATGACATTCGAGCAGCTGTGATAGACCTCAAGGAATGACAATGAGGCAAGCAGGACAGGGAGAACAACACAAATCTCAGCATGTTTCTACATACAGTTACTTTTATGATGGCCTAACTTACGACTTTTCAACTTTACAATTGGAATACGACATAAATAGACATTCAGCAGAAACCGTGCTACGAATTTAGAATTTACCTGGGTAAGTGATATGCAGTACTCAAGTGCACTTTGATTTCACAGAGCTGAGAGAGCTGTTTTTCGCTTTCAATGTATTATTCATTAAATTACCTGAGATATTCAGTGCTTTATTACTAAAATAAGCTTTATGTTAATTATTTGCCCTACTGTTGTTAATGTAAGTGTTTTCATCATTTTTAAGGTATGCTGTGCACTTTTGAAACTGTACTGTGCTTGATTTGGAACGCTGCCACGTGTGGCTTGGGGGTCACATGGCAGGTTGATGAGGGCTGGCAAATGTGAAGAAAAGTCACTGCTGTGTATTAAGCATGCCTCACAGCACAAAGGTCCCGGGTTTGATCCCAGGGCGGAGCGCCCGGGGTCCTTTCTGTGTGGAGTCTGCATGTCCTTCCCGTGCCTGCGTGGGTTTACCCCGGGTACTCCGGTTTCGTCCCACAGGCCAAAGACATGCATGTTAGGATAATTTGGTGTCTTTAACGTGGCCCTGAGTGTGTGACTGTGTGTATGCCCTACAATGGATTGACACACTGTCTAGGGTTGTTCCTGCCCTTGCGCCCAGAGTTGCCGGGTGGGCACCGGCTGTCCCACGACCTTGTGTGGATTAAGTGGGAGACGATAGATGGATGGATGGATTAGATGGGTATATCCCAAGGTCGGGATAATACTGGGGATCTATGTCAGCCAACCTCATCTTTGATTTCTGGGTAATCTTCGGGAATTGATCATGAAGATCGTATATTGTTTGGGACAACCTTATTTTCACCACTGTTTTGCCTTCCATGATATGATACACTTCAATCCTGACCTTGGTCTACAACCAATGTAGAGCTTGCATGTTGTGTCTGTGTGGGTTTACTTTAGGTACACCAGTTACTTCCAACATTCCAGAGTCATGCGTTAGGTTAATTGCTTGCTTCAGTATAAATGTCATCTTGCTCTTGTCGAAAATAGCCACTGAAGCGCATGCAATGTTAAATAGAACAAATAAAAAACCTTGATAAAAACGTTTTGCCTTCCACCATACTCCCCCTTTTCTCAGACCAAAAAGAAAAGTTGTTCTCCTCTTGCCGATGCAATGTGTATGACCACAGACATCAGACGTGGGGTTTTGGCAACCCTGATTTCAGCACTGCTTTTCTATCAGAAGGCAGTGAATTCATATTCCAGCTCTCCTAAGCTGGTACAGTGTTGGGTCCTTGAACAAAGCCCTTAACAGTTAAGTACTCGGCTTATTTATGAATTGCTCTGGATAAGCATATCTGATATATGCTGTAAAAGTAAGTTAAGAGAAGTCTTAGATATTACAAAAATCCCACTAACAGATAATTTGGAAAGGCCAAAGCTTATACATGTGCCACTTTTTGTCTAATGTTTTTAGACATTCTAAAAAGATGTGCACATATTTAAACTGAGTATATGCTGTAGCAAACATTGTGTACTGACTAACTTTCTGGTTAAAGTGGCAAAAAAGGACCCTTCATCTCTTATTCGCATGTGCCTTGTTCCAAAAACCAACTGAAACAGGTGTGTTTGCACAGGTGAAGACAGCCATAAAGGATTAGTCATAAAGGTCAGGGGATAAAGTGTAAATGTAAACTATTAAAAACCAGAGAGTGTAAAATAAATGAACTATGCGTATGATAACAAACGATCCAGAGAATCCAGTCGAGACAATCAATAAAGCTTTTCTAAAATAGCAGCCCAGGGGTGTGAGAGTGGCCTAATATTAATTAGCACATTTGATTGACATAAGAGGGGCATTTTTTCAAAATTTGTCTTTTAGAGCTAAAAAGTATCTAAAATAAAAACAGTAGGAACTGGGATTATTTAACCTTCAGTCTGCCAGTTTAGCAATACACATCTTTCAACGTAGCAAGTAGCACTGTAGCATACTTAGCTCATATTAGCTAGATAACTAGACTGCAGTTGTCTTTCTGACAGAAACAGAAAGACAGACTAATGAATGAAAGTTGGTAGACACCGATATGCTGGTTGCCTAGCTTTACCAGCATGACCATTTGAGTTCGCCAGTTAACCAGCACCGGAGAGAAAACATGATCTAACATGGACCAGCACTGAATGTGGAGCTTGTGCATTTTGACCAGCATGCAACCATGGAAAATAAGCTGTTTTTTAAATCAAGGAATATTCTGGGAACTGTGGTACCACTGTGGTTAAGGTACTAAACTCTTGAGCAGAAGGTCCAGTGCCAGTTCCCATGACCAAGGCCATCAGTTGTTTGAACTGAACACTGATAGCAAAATCTCTATAAGAATGATTGATAAATGCTGTAAATGTGTAGGCATGGAGAGTTTAAACTGACCAAGCTTCCAAGCTAACGGCACGAGTAAAGGCTAATTAATGAAAAAAATATTAAGCAGAATCAAGTGAAAGCTAACAATGACCTATAACAAAAGGTAAAAGCAAAAAATAAACAACAACGACAAAAAAAAACATGTAAATCCAAGCGCCAATTTGGTCCGTAATAGGCAACCTGCTAAGTGGAAGATAACCAGGCGAAAGCTACACTAGCAAACAAAAGCTAACATTGGAATGCAATGCAGTCACACTGGCTGGCAAAACAAAAATAAACCTAGAGAAGAGCCAATCTAGAACGTAAAGAACTAAGCTACCAAACAAAAGATACCACCCTGAGTACAATCTACAGAGAAGAAGCTAATAGGAAGGGATACTGAACTGTCCAAATGCTATTCTACTAGCAAAAAGCTAATCTAATGAGCAATAGAGAAGATAGTATGGGAACAGCACAGGAAGCAATAAAGGTGGGTACCAACCTCAGACAGAGCCCCAACCCATGGCAGGGCACCATCTGACCTAACAGACATGTTTGATATGTAGGAGGACACCCATAAGAAAATGGGGAGAACATACAAACTCCACACAGGCAAAACCTGGGCTAGGAATCAAACTGGAGCCATCTCAAATTAAGATGACACTTCTCAACCACTGCAGCACTGCGCTAACCGCGAATGCTCAAGAGAAACTAATAAAGAAATGCTAAAACAGTGTAAAAAAGGAACTAGCAAAAAAATGCTAACCCAGTGTGAAAATGTTAAAGCAAAGGCTACATTAGCAAACAAACTGCTGAGATAATAAGTGAAAGCAAACCTACAAATTTAAATCTGATGTGGCAAATGAAAGCTAATCTAACATCTGAAAGCTAGCAAACAAACAGCACAGCCCCACAGTTATTGTGTTTTATTGTGTTTCGGTAGCAAGTAGCATCTCAAAGCCAGGCTAGCAAGCGAGAGAACATTAACCAACATTGATTTATATTATACATTTAGTCACTTATTGCTACGTTACTCACAAAAATGAGGGAATATTTCAAAATGAAATTTTAATTTTTATCCCCTAATTTTTGTGAGCAGTGTATAATCTCATAGACAGGGTGAGTCAAAAGTCACAGTACACCCTTTTATTTCAGAAATAAGAGGAAGAATGATATATCTGAACATCCCAGTAAGTAAAGAGTGAGGGGGCCTGTCTTTTAGGGTATGCCTGGAACATGGCCGCCATCTTGAAAGTCGCCATATTGGACCATGGCGCGTTTTTCCAATGGGAAGATTAATCGTGTAACATATCAACGAAGACAGAATTGTCACAGAAATCGATTGCTGCAATCAGATTTACAATATTCCTTGTGGTTCAATAGTTATCAACACAAACTGAAGATGGAATTAATCAATCTGATCATGCAGCGGCCGTATCATAGCAACAGACTCCAACAACCGAATCTTATATCTCAGCCTGATTTGTGTTGCGTTAATAAATATTTAGAAATATATATTTTTTTACAGGCACTTAGCGTACTTGTGAAAATGCACCTCAAAGCTGTGCAACAACGACCCGAGGCCCAAAATGATCATGGACTTTATCAGTGTCCCCTGGCCTAAACTCAATCAAACATTTACGGGGGCACTTGAAGACAAATTAGCCAGGCATTTAGTATCATTACGCGATGATATGTGAAGTACTGTGAAATGATACTGGATAACATGAAACATCAGATTTAGTACAAACTTTAGCACAAAGACTCCATGCCAAGTTAAGTAATGTCATGCAGACATTACAGTAATATAATGTATGGAATGTATTACTTTCACAGAATTCAGAATTTCACTTATACACATATAAAAGGATGTAATAAATTAGCAAAAATGCAAAACAGAAGCATTTTTATTACTGTTCTCAGACTTTGGGCCTTACTGTGCACGGAAATATAATACATAAACCACTAACATATATCATTTATTTACTGTATAAAACATTTAAAATAATACTACAGGAGTTGTGGTACTGATATGTATTATGAAAATATAATAAAACATTTTTTTTATTTGATAGAATGTCGAATGTATTTCAGAGTTCATGTATTTTCTCTAATCTGTTATTAATCCAGCATGTTGGTCTAATTAATGTTGAGCACAAATGAGATGTGTAATATAATTATTAATTATATTTAAACCGTTCATATTGTCATTATGCTTTAACACTGCTCTGATTAATGAAGAGAAACCATACAGCATGTTAGCATGGCACCTTTGATGAAATGAAATGGTATGAAAGAGCTTTAAAATGGCATTAATCACAACTGGCTCAATTCGATAGTGAAAAGAGTGTGAATGGGTGAATTAGGGTCGAGCTCCACCTGTACAGTGCGAGATCCTGATTCATCCCCTCCCAAAGCGAAGACAAAGATCACACCCATGTATGAGGAGCTGATCATCGTTCAGATAGTATCGGAGCTGATTATTACATCATTAATGAGCATTAATTGGGAATGAGATTTTTTTTTACCTTCCTCCTGGGCGTTTCCGTTTAATCCGGCAGCTTCTTCACGGTGGAAACATGCATCCCTCCATCGGGGAGAGGCGCAGAGAGAGAGAGAGAGAGAGAGAGAGGAGAGAACACACCCCGCCTCCAGCCCGATGACAAAGAGAGAGAGAGAGAAAGAGAAAGAGATATGGAGACATGGAGACTGATGAAAAAGGAGTAGAGGGAGGTTCGATGGAAAGACAAAGAAAGGCAGAGACATGAGAAAGCCGGGAAGAGAGAGAGGGAGAGTCTGACCTGTATTATTGCAGGGGTTCCTAATTGCCATGATACTGTTAATTATCTTAGAGAGAAAGTAAAACAAAGGGAGGCAGGGATGTACAGACAAAGAGGCGGAGAAAAGTCTGTGTGATGCCAACTCCGTTGATTTACTAAAGCTTTAGATAGTCATGCCAAATAAACAAATTAGCTGTAAATATTTCAAACATGTTTAATTAATGGAACCACAGAGCTGTCTAAAAGCTTGGGACTAAAGAGGAACTGCAAGCTCAGTAACAGAACAAGTAAACAGTGAGGAGCATTAATACAGCTGTTACACTCTAGTGCCTCAGTACGAACTTGCTAGGCGTTAACATGTTCCAGAAAACACTTTTAAAACATATATTTTAGTGCAAATAAGTCACCATGACACTACTTAATACATCTCTAATAAATGATAGTGCTTCTATTTTGATTTTTAATATATTTTTGTCTGTTTATATATAGAGTTATGAATATTCAGATAGCAGGTAGTCAGATAGTCACTGTTTCTTATGGTAAAATACCCACCTCGTTCCTGTACTTTCAGGACCTTACGTACTATGGATGATGTCATCATGACGATGACATGGAGACTGATCAGAAAGGTTGAAGCCCCAGCCCTAACAAATCTAACACTGTGGGCAGCTGAACAAGGCCCTTAACCATCAGTCGTGTGCCTTGTATCAACACTGGATTCATGGACTCACAACAAATCCACAGAAATATATTAAATATGGAATTGTTTTCTTTCCATTTTCATGCAAATAATGCAGATAATGGAGACAGAATGGTAAAACAAGGGGAGAAAGAGGCTAGAGGTGGTGATGTATTTGGACTCTGTGCTGCTGGCATGTAATGAATGAAAAGGGAGTGGGGGATGAAGGAGGGGTGAATGGCTGGAGATAGCAAGAGAAACAGATGGAGTGAGAGTGATAAGAGGAGAATGGAGACAGAGGGTTAGACACTGCAGAGCATGGTCATGGAAAGTCACTTGTGATTGTCTGACAGGTGTCCACATGTCCTCTAAAGTCTTGTCCAACCCAATAATGATATATTTCAGAAACAGGTGGATGTGTGTTTAAATTTATTGGAATAAAGTACAGCTATGCCTGTACAAATGAGCTGATATCAATACTGGTTAGCAGATCTGGAAATAAAACACAATAGGTCAAACTCGTCATCTTATGTTATTGCAACATTAACAAATAGTATCCATTAAAATCAATAAATAATAGTAAAATGGATTTGTTTACATGAAGTCATATAATTCTAATACTCAAACCTAATGATTAAATGATTGTTTTAGCTTACTGTACTCCCCAAATCATTTATTTCTTTTCTTACTTGTGCCATGATTTCGTGATTCCTTCCTCCTTCCCCTTTTCTTTCTCTGCCTATCATCTTTTTTTATTTAGCATTTTTCTTCTCTTTGATTTGCTGTTATTATGTATTATTTATATATGGGTTTCTTGCTATCCTTTGTCCCTTTACTCCCTCCTTTTATTTCTTTCTCTCTTTTTTCTGCTTTCTCTCTTTTGTTCTTCATCTTCTCATTTTATTGCTCTCAGTTCTTTATATTTTTCTATTTCTCTTTTTTTTGCCTAATTTACTTTTTGTAATTAATTAAACTCTTTCTCTTCTGGTATTCTCATTTTCTCTTCCCTGCTAAGCACAGTACTTCCAGTAGGAAGTGTGCATCCCATAAATTAGCTTAGCTCAGAGCAGATCCACCACTGTGGGTCTCCAATAAATTAGATTACTACAGAGGAAAAGACAGAAGGATTCCCAGCAGTAGAGGTTATGCACATAGTTGCCAGGTGTTTGGATTTTATTCAGTCTTGATATGACACTGGTGTTGCTCTAGTGATGCATTAAAGCAGCCATTTATTATTATTACACAGTGCTAATGTCTATTTTAGATTATCACCATGTGACTGACCATCTCCTGCCTCAGTCTTGTTCGCATGGATTCCGAGAATTTATAGTGAATCCCACTCAGTTGTATCTCCATGTCACAAATTGATTCGTTCTGTTTATCTGCTTTCTGGTCCAATAGCCTTCTGACTAACTACAACATGCACAAGATCAGCCCGAACATGCTGCTTAGACACAGAGAAACATGATTTAATAGGACTTTATTTGAACAGACACAGATCTAAGTGTAAATCTGCAGAAATGGAGGGTGTATCCTACACCATTGGGGACAATCATACGCCACTTTGTAAAACAGGATTTACCATAACTAGTTAGGTTGTGAATTGTGACTACACAATGAAGAGCTAATGCTAATAAAACGTGCAGAACTTGAAAACCGAATTGATATACACTGGTGTATACTGCCACCATATGTACATGATTAGTATTACATACTTCACACTGAAGTTCATGACGGGGTTCTGCTTTTATGATTTCTAAGGTCAGCACGGTGCTTGGAGTGCATTGGTTAGCATTGTGACCCTCGCCTCCACCTGTGTGTAGTCTGCATGTCCTCCCTGTTCTTTCTTGAGCCTCCTAAAGTTCTCCTTAGTGTGTGTATGAGTATGTGAATTTATGGGCCCTACAATGCATTTGTCTAGAGTTGTCCCTAGCCTTGTGCTCTGTGCTGCAGGTAAGGCACCGGCTCTTCTGCGACCCTGACAAAGAGAAGCAGATAAAACAATGGATACAATGGATGAATTAACTGAGGTTAAATTTATGAACAATTCACACCCTTACGCCTCTGGAAATTCTGATTAATTTGCACAAAAAAAGGAAAACAGAACGAAGGCTGGGCTATGCTAGTTAGTGATGTTATTATGTTTATTTGATGACCTCAGAACTCCTACTGATATCTGTTTTTGATGGTTGGGTGAAGCAGTGTAAATTCTCTAGCCCATCAACGCAGTGACCTTTTATCCAGGTTGGGTGTCACATGAACAAGACTGGTCATGTAAAGAGGCCAGACTAGGGGATGCAACTGCAACAGAGACTCCTGCCAAGCCCTGCGATGGCCTTCCAGGACACACTTCCTCTGGCACTCACTAGGTTCTGGACTGGCTGCAAACACTGACAAGGACAAGTGATGTTAAAGCAGGGAAGAAGCATTAAATATAGGAAATCAATCTATTGGCATTCATGAACGGTTGGAAATGGCAGTTCATGAGTGCTTGGGTTTGAATCCTGGGTCAGTGTGTAGGTTGGGTGGTGTGTTTATTGAATGCGACAGTGGTGTAACCGGTTTTCACTTAATATCAATAATTCTGAACTCAGAATGAAGCTTTAGATGCCTGTCTCATTAATCATTAACAGTTGTGTTGCGGTGGCAGTTTTCTATTGATCGTATGTTGTGCATGTGTGTGTATGTATGGGTGTGTGATACAAGCTTATCCTTCACCGACTGCAGCTATTTGGTTTCTCATTTCTTACAATTGTTAGAAATTATTTGTGAAAATAAGATTATTTTTTTTCCTATTTATATATATGTTTTATTTAAGGGCAAACCACAAGGCCACCATGTGGTTTGTGAATAATCTCTCATTGGCAGGTTTGCCTAATTAATAATTGAACACAGGTACATAACTTCAAACATGAAGCCCATGAAGTAAAAAAAATGGTTCACTGTTCTAGTAGCAACTACATCTCATCTGTGAAATTAGGGAGACTGGGTATGGCTATAACATGGGGAGAGTTGTAACACCACCAGTTCCACCTATAAGAGATAATATGGGAGTGTTTAGTTAATAGGGCCCTGTCACTGCACCACTCAACCTTCCCATGAAAACGAATGAACCAATGAATTCCTTGGTTTTTATTCCATCACATTTTCCAAGTGGTTCATTTAGATACAAAAACTCAACAATATACACGGGATTGAAAAAAAATACAAAAGTTGATGTGAATGTAAAAGATAATAACGAAAATAACTACTTATAACGTAGCTCTGTTTAGCAGGACAATCCTCAGATTTACACACAATGCAGTTTACAGATGACACAGAATTCCTTTAAATCAATACAATGTTCAGTAACGCACACCAGTTCCAGTTCCTTTTGTGATCAGTGAAGCAAAATTACGAGTATCATCACTACAAATACGCAGTATTTGAACAGTTTCCCAATTCAGAGAGATTAAAGTATTGCTAGGGTTGCAGATTAATTTGGACAGAAGTTCTGGGCGTTACTCTGGAGGCACCTCAGCGTTCTCTCGTTAAACTGATATGTGAGTTTGCGTTTAACTTTGCAGATCTCCCCAGTGCGGGAGTAGTTACGCAACGCCCGTGCCATTTTCTGATATGTCATTGTTTTTCGGTTCCCCTTCCTCTTCCCCCACATCTCAGCTAGCTTCTCTTTGTTCTGCGATGAAAACTGGAACGTGCCGTTGGCAGACTGAACCCACCAGATGCAGCTGCGCATGTGTGGCGTCTGCAGCATCTCATACAGGAACTGAAACAGACGCTCCTTTCTCTTACCTGCACGTATAAAACATTTACAATTAATTCACAACTAAATTACATCTACACATATTAATAATATGATATTCAGAGCAGAAGTATTTGTGGCTTCATGTAATCTCTGGTTTGTCACTTTGACAGGAACAAATGCAACCCCCATTTTGAGGAGGATGGAGACTTTAAAACCTCTGGCAAGTTGGGAACAAAAATCCTTAAACTGCATGGACCATGACCAAACTGGACTTGTACTCTGGTGTCAGGAACCTATGAGATTGACTTTGTACAATGGACCGCCAACAACAACTTCAGGATTTGAGACAGTGCAGGAACAGGAGCAGGAACCAAGACACAACTATGTAACTGAGAGATTTGAAGCAGGGTGGCTCGGAAATTGGGAACCAGCAACCCATCAAGCCGGCTAAGGTTTGTATCTTCCTTTTGGCAAGGTTCCTGGTTTCTGGCACTATTCCAAAGTTCACAAATCCAGGTATGGGTTCCAGGAACCAGAGTATAGGTTCAGCTGACTTTATCTTTGGAAGTGAAAAAGTTATCTGTATGGTTCCAGAAGTGCTTTTAATGGCCTGTTTTCACCTTGCCAGAGGTTTTTGTGGTGGGTGTTGGGTCTGCTCTTGTTGTGTACCACAGACGAAGGGTTTCCCCACTCTGTAGTTTAGTCTGGGAATAAAGATTTCAGCAAATGTAAAAATGAGAATAAATAAATGAGAAATAACTCATAAGTCATCCGTGGACCCCCTTTACCATACAGTGATCTATACTTACACTAGTGGCCAACATGTATACTGACTAAAAGAAAGTACTTAGTATTTACCATTCATCCAATCAATATCTGCTTTAACAGCAGAGATCTGAAAATTATAATAAATTATAAAAGGAAATAAACTTCTGTAGGTTTTGACCATACAAACAACAGATAATCAATGCAGTCGAGCTTAAGTAGTTTAAGTATGGGTTAGAGCTAAAGAGAAGTTTAGTTTAGTGTGTGTGTGTGTGTGTGTGTGTGTGTGTGTGTGTGTGTGTGTGTGTGTGTGTCTGTAACTATCTTACAGCCATAGACTTGGACTATTAAATACCCTTTATATTTACATTACAGTAGAAGTAAAAAAGACACAACTGAACGTGACTATGGCAATGTCTGGTCAACATGCATTTGGGATAACGACCTGTTTCACATAAGCTAACATGGACGCTAAATGGCGCATACCTGTAATGAGTAATGATCGCTCACCAGAGAGAGGTGTGTGTGAGGGAGGAGATGGAGATGGAGGAAACTCTTGATAGCCTGAACTTGAGGAGTGTGAGTCTGTGTCACTGCAGGGGGGAGGATCGTACCGACACTGTGCTCCCTAAAAAACACACAACCACACAATAATGCTTTCTATCATTAATGGGGCCTTCCACTAACATGATAGTACTCATTCATTCATTCATTCGTTTATTCACTTTCCTAGCCCTGGACAGGGTCGTGGGAATCCTGGTGTCTGGTCGGCAGCACCTGCAATCCCAGACTGGGTTCCAATCCATCGTAGGATGCAAGCACTCACTATTAATGGTCTATGGACCAGAAGGTACAGGGTTCAAATCCCACCTCTGCCACAGTTGGGTCCTTGAGCAAAGCCCTTAACCCACAATTACTTGGATTGTAAGACTGTAGTAACTAAGGCCGTCTGCTAAATGACGTATTTGTATCAGGTTTTTAACCATGAAAAGCAACAGAGAAAGGAGGCAAAATGTTACCTTATTTTCAATAGATATGAATTTTCATCAGTGTTAAGAGTATAAGCGTATTTGGAAGGGTGTTTGTACCTACCCACTCATTAGGACTGGACAGATGTATCCATGTCTGCTGCTGTTGAGTTTGCTGTTCACAACAGCCACTTTCCGTCCCCACTGTCCCTCCATACTGCCACTCGTATGCATATCTGCCCGACCAGCTGTTTTCTACACATGTTTCAGAGACAAAAATAGTACTTTTAATAAACTGTGTGATAAACTGTAACACACTGCAGTTATCTGTAAATAACTATAGATCTGTATCTGAAGATATAATAAACAGAACCATTTAGCTTGTTCTGCTAACCAAACCCAGCAAGGGCCATCACATTGTGTGTGTTTTGTAGCCAAACTAGCAATGCTTGTTTGTCCTTTTACCTACAGTAACCGATTACACAATGAGTTAAAGATGCATGTTAACGCAAAGCAAAATGCTTGATTAATATCAGTTCTGTGCTAATAGTATGTCGACACAATATTGTTGTTATACTAGCAAAACAGGTATTTGTTTGTGTTAATGTTAGATGTTTAGCAGACTTGCTTGTTAGACTTAGACTTGCTAAACTGACTAAAGGCTAGGCTAAAGGTAGGCTGTGCCTCGACTCTTATTTCTTGTAATCTTTATTAATTCATGTCATTTGCCATTACTCTCTAATATGACCCTTGGTATATGCTCTAGAGTTTATGTTCAGAGCTAGCCCAATACTGATCACAATACAATCCCAGATCATGATTTTAACAACAACATGACAGCTGGGATTAAATATCTGGCTTAGCTTCTAAAACGAAGATACACAATAATTAGCAAACTAGCAACCACGAGTCCAGGGTGGCTAGCCATGTTAATGTTAACAGCAGGATGATTAGATGATTAAAACACAGGAGAAAAAAAACCCAACGATATTGAACGGGTTGTTGGCTATTGTTTAGAACTTTTTAAAATGTAGCCTGTGTCACTATTCAGTGGGTGTTTGCACAGCTAGCATTGTGCATGCTACAGCAAAGCAGCAGATTAGTAAGCATCTGCAAAATGTACAAGGTGTGATTGATGTTGGCGCACAAAATCTTTCAAATTCAACTTCAAGTTAACTCAGATTATCCCATTAAAAGTCATATAAAATGACCAAGTAATTGTAAGAACAAGAAATGTAACTTACACAATCATTTCTGATTTTCTGAAATTGTTGTAATCTCAACTGTCGCTGTCTGAACTCTGAACCTGATGGTCCTGGACTCAAATCCCACCTCTGCCAAGCTATCACAGGCCCTTAACCACACAATTGCTTGGCTTGTAACTGAATGTATTGTATAAATTGTAAGTCGCTTTGGATAAGGGATTATGCTAACTGACATACATATGAATGTAAATGTAAATAATAATGATGATGGCAAAGTCTTAAAAACCCCGGAGTGGTGCGGAGCTATGAATGCTATTTGTTGTTTAATCATGTTAATTAGGCAGCAGGTGATGCAGGGGTTAGCTCCTGGACTCCGTCTGTGTGATTTGCATGTTCTCCCTGTGTCTGTGTGTTTTTTTCCAGGTACTCTGGTTTCCTCGCAGATTTAAAAGACACACATTCATTTTGTTTCTGGTTTAGACGCGGCTTATTTTAACATTACATTTGCATAAAACAGCAGGGTGTGCTGCACTCTGACTACATAGTTGTTTACAATATAAATGCATACACACTGCTCCCAAAAATTAGGAGATATTTCATTATAGGATATTTCATTTTGAAATATCCTCTAATATATGTGAGCAGTGTATTACCTTTAAACCCAAGAACCACACATGGTCTTGTCCAGCCTTATATTAAACTAACCCAGACATCTCATATAGGCATAAATCTGAGAGTCTGAGGGAGGGGAGGAGCGATCATACCTTGTCTTGTGTTCTATGGATATGGTTCCTAACCTGGGGTCCGCAAACATCACAGGGTATTTGCAAGGCTTTGGTCTGCTCCGAGGTGCACTCAATTTGCCGAAATACAATTTGCACATGTTAACTAACATTAAAATAACACTCACTGGTTAAAATGTGTGTTTAAAATGATTTAAATGATTTAAAAGTTAGTCTAACTTAAATATTAGAGATATTACACATAATAAATCATTTATTATTTGGTAAGGAGGTGTGCATAGGTCTACTTTGTTGGGAAGTTCAAAGAAAAAAGCTTTTCTTGGGTACTTATAGGGAAAAAAAAACTTGAGAACCACTGTTCTGTGGGATAGGCAGTGTGGGATAATTACTGTGACCCAGACCAGGACATACAGAATTCAAAACGAAAAAATAGCCTCTGCTTGGTTCTGTCACTAACCTGCAATAAGGAGTTCTTCTGCTCGGTTCTGGATGTTTGGTCTGGTTTGTTCCTTCACATACTCATCTATAACGTCCAGATCCATCCCTCTATCTGAGGCTTCCTGTGGACGCAGTTCTTGCAGGTAGTGGATCTATGGGGAGAAAAAGACAAAATATACAGTATAACGAGGGGAAAGTATTTAAAAATTCTTTAAAAGGTATTTAAATTATCTTGAAATAATAAAAAATGTTAGACAAAGTAATGCATAATAAATATATTATATCTTTTTCTAATATTAAAACACAGCTAATAATTATTTTTTATTTCCTGTAGGACTGTTTGTGAAACTTAAGTTATCTTAAACTGGGTTACTGGGTATATGGTAAAAAGTAGCATATACCATACCCAACATATATAGGGAGCATGTGTGAAGTTTGTGTTCTTGGTACACTGCTTAAAAGGCTATCACATTTGCATGGAGCTGTCATAACCTCATTCATTTGCATTACGGACCAATAGTGTGGAAATATTCAACTAGGGCATGTCTTCATCCAGCTAAGCCTGAACCAGAGGGTGTTTATCGTATATGTAAATGTGGTTTGTGTGCTGCCTTTGTTTCTTTGTTTGGGTAATTTGCAACACTGATATTGTGAGTAGCAACGCATACAGTTCTGGAAAAACTAAGATACGATTTGCTTCAGGAGATCACCTAAGCAACGAGGTGTACTGGAACCAATCAGATACTGGAATGGAATTGCTGTTATACATGTAAAGACTTTAGATCTTAAGAAAATGTACAGCTGTATAGTCAGTGACTGAAGCCCATCAGCTGCTATAAACAGGCTTTCTGTATCCCACCCTTCAATGCAAAGTGACCACCACACTATCAGTGGTCGTGGATCCGAACAGCAGTGTCGTGGTAGTTTCAGGAACAGCAGGGTTTACGTTGCAACCATCCCCAAAGCATGCAGAGTTTGTTCATTTCAGTGGAACTCGTTGCCTGAGGCGGTGCACCCCCCAGGCTTTCATTAGCGATGACATGCAAATACGCCCCGCAAAAACAACTGGCAGAAACTTTCGAATGTTTGTCTCTATACTAACAGAAAAGGACAGGGACAGGGTGTTACCCTGCCAAATTTATACTGTTTTACGAATTTGACTGTTTCTACACATTACAAAAGTTGGCACCCTTGGTGTAAACAAGCTTGTGGTTAATTAAGCTTAATCACACACAGTTGGTTGCTTTGTATAGCCTCCATTAGCCAACATAACAGCAGAGAAACTTGTTGATTGTAATAGATCTAAGACAGTCCTCTCAATCTCTCTCACTATTTCACTGGTTTAGCATTCTGGCTAAAACCAAGCCAGTTGTAGGTTATTGATAGAACTTCAGATATTGATAGATGGATGGATTGATTGATTGCTCAATGTCTACTTTTCAAACAGTCTATTTTTTATGAGCAGTTCTATATACAGATTAGATTAGATTAGATAAGATTAGATTAGATATACAATTGTTACTTTACTGATCCTGAAGGAAATTTTGGCACTTCACACTTCACTCAGCGCAAAACATTACACAATACAAACAATTAAAAAGTTTGGTTGTATATACAGTATATAGTATAAATGAAGTATTATACTATTATACTACAAGATCGTGTACATATAAATATTGTTAAAAAAGTATTTTTTTCCTACATAAAATGGTCAAATTCCACAGTGCAAAGGTAGTAACAGAAACTAATAATAACAACAATAATAAATTAACAATGGACAACAACTGCTACTATATGAAATACTAATAACAATAATGAAGATGAAGATAATAAAAACAGTATTACTAATACTACTGATGTAGTAGTGCTACAAATATTACTACTATTACTATATAATAATAATAACAACAACAACAAAACAACAAGAATGATAATTATTATTATTCATAATAACAAAATAGTAACAACAACAACAACAACAACAACAATAATAATAATAATAAGAATAAGAATATTTATAACAATAATATTAATAACAACAATTAATAACAACAATAATAAAATAATTATTAAAATAGTATAACTGTATAATTTCTTCTGTTTACTCAAATCCTACGCTGAGTGTTGGTAAAAGCTTCCTGTTTTCATCTGACCATACAGTCTGTGTTCAGGCATTGTTTTTCAGAAGGTTTGTTTGTAGAGATGTGTAGCTGAATTATTTGGAGATTTGCTCTGACTTTATATAAAGACATATCATGATTGACTGATTAATTGATTGATTGATTGATTGACATATCAGGCAAATTAAGCTTGATCATGTTTAATGAAGACTCACCGGTTCAAGGCTGGCCAGCATACTGTGTGCCCTGAAACACACACACACACACACACATTAAACAGACACAAATACACAAACCTATCATTTATCCTGCACCTAAGGAATGGCGCGAGATCGCTGTCATGATTATTAAAGATGAATTTAATCAGTGTGATGCATCAGAGCTCATATATCTTACTTAGCTGAGACAGAAGAGAAAACATGAACAAAATAGATCAACCCCAGAAAAAACAGAGTGCAGATGGACGGAACGTCTGCCCATCTCAGGGCTGCGTCGCTATTACAGTGTGAGAGGATGATCCCCAGGGCTGGCCTTCACTCCCTCACACAAAGACATTGTGCCTACATTTGATGCCAAACCTGGCATTGCCTTAGACCACTACATCACCAAAGCGCTGGTTTGGGGAATGGTACAACAATAACAGACCCCTGTCCCCCATGCTTAACCTATGGACAGGCATCTTAATGTACGACATTTTAAAACTACTGCTATGGAATAAAGTCATAAAATGATTTAAAAGCCAATATATATAACACAAATAATAATTAATACTGCATGCACAAATCCAAAAAAACAGTTTAAAATTGTAATGCCAGATATAATATTTGATATTTTACAAGAATAAATAAATGTTGTACATACACATTTTTTTTTGTTAAAATGTTAATACAAAATACTGATTAACACTATTAGTAGCAGACGGTAATATCAGAATAGCTAATTATTATATAATGTACTAATGGAACGCTAATTCGAAAGAAATATTGTGTTACCTGGGCAGCGCTGAGTTGTAGGTGAGTGAGAACTGAGTTGAAAATCAAATGAGCAGGTAAAGTCCAGCCAGGAACAGAGTCACCTGTAACGTACCTCCCGCCCTTTATATCTTTCATAAACACACGCATGCATGCGCGCACGCACACACACACACACTTCCCTGTGTGGATTCCCCATATTTCAGTGCCAATGTCTACATGCAAATGTTTCAGCCCCTTGTCTGCAGTAACTATGGGCCCGTCTTTCTTTTGTCTTTATTATCCACACCTTTCAAGAGTATTCACATTCATACACTTGGACAGTCTGCTTCAAGCCTTGTTTACATCAGTGTTTAGAACGATTTCTTCAAAACATTGCAGTGTGTAGTTATGATGTTTTTCATAATGAAGGCTTTAATACCAGAGCTTTTCAGATTCATAATCCTTTACGGTAACCATTGGGTTTACACAGGGTAACAGGGTTTATATAGGGTTTATATGTTCCCTATAGGCTCACCATTGGCCATGCTTTCTAATAAGATACAGTTATGTTCCCGGGAGGCAAAACCCCACATGACGTCATAACAACCAATGTTGTCTGTTAACATGAACAGGGGCTGCTGCTAATGATTATCATTATGATTATGTTGTATGGCATTATTCGTGTGAGAGAAGTGTTAATTACATTAGTCAGAGGCACAAAGATCTCATAGTTAAATAAAGGATCAATGGAAACACAACTGGAAAGCATTACTATTAGAGTTTTTTTTTTTTTTTTTGGGGGGGGGGGGGTGGGGAGTGGTGGAAGGGTTGAGGGTTGGGATTGCATTGTATGAACATGCCAAATTCCACACAGACAGTATCAAAGCTCTGCACTCACCATGGTTTTATAGCCTGAATTACAAATATGACACAGTACAATGATGCGACCGGGTAATTTGAATTACGAACATACCAAATCCCACACAGAGAGTAACCAACCTTCAGGGTTATACCAGAAACGGGTTATAGCTGTGCAGTACTAACACTGTCTGCTGTGTCATTATACCCCGATAGTGCATTGTAGCTACATTACAATTGTATGGTCAGGAAATTCGGAGGAAATCCATACGGCCACGGACAAGAACATCCAAATCTCACACAGATAGCGATCAAGTCTGAGCATTCAAATAGAACATTATCTACACCAACATCACCCGTGGAATCATCACACCTAGAAAGTTATCATATGTTTGTTCTGAATGATTACAAGAGAGCTGTCAGTAAATATAAAAAAGACATATGGACAAAGAACATGCCAAACTACATACATACAGTAGCCAGGTCAAGAGATTGAACCAGAACCATGTAACTGTGCAACACTACCATAGCCTGCTAGCTCTGTCGCTGTAAGTGTGCGCTCCATGACTTACTAAATCAAAAGTGTGGACTGTAACTACATTACAAAAGCATGATTAGGAATTTTGATGGTCTTGGGGCATTACCTGCCTCTCCACAGGACCTACAGAATCACCAAGTGCAGTGATAGAGGAGTCAATGATAATTACTGTTTGGGTTAAAATCAGAATTTGCCGAATGACCATTTACTTTTATGTTTAATTATGTTAAAGTGACTCGGCTGCATATATTAGCAAATTGCAATATTTTTGCAGTATTTTCTATTTTGAAACTGTTTCTTGTTCTTTCTTCCTGTGGTTAGCTAAATATGATTTGTATGATTTTTGCGGAGGAATCACAAACCATTATGATGTAACTGTAGATTGCAATAACAGACATCCTGTTTCAGAAACTGAAAGGCTTTCAAAGTATATACTTTTTTAAGTATATTGTGCAGCATGTAGTTTAATACTTTTACTCAGAGGTGCCATACATAGACATGTAAAGAAAGAAGAGAGCTATTAATATGACAAGAAAAGTACTCGAGTAAAGTATGGCTTATATACACTGCTCACAAACATTAGGAGATAATTCATGTTGTCATTTTTGTAAGCAGTGTATGATTTAGCGTATAAAATTAGATGCTGCTAAATGTACTTAAAGTAATAAAAAAGTGTCTTAATTAGCCTTTCTAAGTTGCAATGTTTGTCGTGTAAGTAAATGTAAGCAAATAAATGGATAAATAAATCGATTCATGAAGCTAATGTACCGAGCCTGTTTTAATATACTGTAGAGAGTAAAAAGTTACTTTTGTGTGATTAAAAGTCAAAAGTATTTATCTAAGTTACAGCAATTTTCAAATAAAGTTGAGACATTAAAAAATAACTTAAGTACTTTGTTACTTAAAACCTCTTCTTTTACTTGAGTATGTTTTAACAGATTATGTCTTTTACTTAAGTTTAGAACGTGTGCTTCTTCTACCTCTGACTGTATGATCAGAAAAGCATGACTGACCCATATACTACACTTAAAGTACTAGTACTATACAATACTATTAAACTGGATTCAAAAGAAGAATACAAGATATTTTCAGAATATAATAATTTTTGTGGGCCTCCAGTCACATCTCCACCTTGATCCCGACGTATGAACAGTAGCTAAAAAACACAAAGTGGTTTTGATGGTATGATATAATAATCATATATGCACTGATCATACAAACACATGTTCAGATGTATTGTGTGTGTGTGTGTGAGCGACATACATAAAAAGCTTTTATGTTGTCATTCAAGGTATAATCTCTGAGAAGCATCAAAATATTGTGGCCTGTATGTGAGGTGACGAGTGACTATGCAAATCTAATGTGGCAATGTGTACAGTTTGAGATTTGTCTCAAAATACAACGAGTAAGCAGAGAAAGACAGTTTTTTTAATTGCAGATGATTGTTATCAGTATTCCATGATCGTAAAGTGCTCAAATCCAAGAACACTCATTCCTTGTCATGTGTAAACACAAAGGTTTGTCTAGCACTTAAGTGTATAGCCATGCAGTCTGAATAGACAAATATTGGCAATAGAATGGGCCAGGAAGAGTTCTGACATTCGATATGGATGTCGTCGTGTCAGCTGGTCAAATATGATGTAGAGCTTCACCGGTTAACTGAAAATGTTGTCATTGTGAAATGAAAACTTGTGAAGAGCTTAGTTATTAAAATTTTAGGAGCAAGGAACAGCTTGCTGAAGTGATCAGGCTTGAAAATTGGTCAGTTGGATGAGGTTTTCAAGGTACAACAGATACAATTCTCTTCCGTTTTCAGTAAAGGACTCTACAATTGCTGGGCAATGATACCTGCCTGAATATGACTTTCCACTTGATATCTGATGGAATAGTTCTAGTGAAGGGAATTGTTTAGTAACATACAAGGACATTGTAGGGAACAGTAGCATCCAATGTTACAGAAGACGTCTTTAATGTTTGTGTTTCACCATGAGAATTCATTGTAAGCTCCATAAGTCTGGAGAAGCTTAATGTGGAAGGAGTTGCCTTCAAATGAACCTGATCTTAACCCCATTCAGTTCCACAAAGAAATCCTCTCTTTTCAGTATTAGGCAACCCTGGATTAGTGTTGTGTTACTCAGGTGCAGTCTCGGTTTTTACGATAAGATAAGATAAGATAAAATAAGATAAGATATAAGATAAGATATAAGATAAGATATAAGATAAGATAAGATAAGATAAGATAAGATAATGCTTTATTAGTCCCACAGTGGGGGAAATTCACCGTATTACAGCAACAAATAAACTGTACAGTATAAACACAATATGAATAATACAAATTAAGGAAAAAAACTCTTAAGATTGTATTGCACAGGGGTAAGGGAAAATATTGCACAAGTGTGTTTAAGTGAGTTGTATATGGT
>JAUZST010038047.1:0-27428 GCA_034779995.1 Parotocinclus haroldoi | reverse complement strand
ATTGGCGCCCCATGTAGTGTTGTTCCTGCCCTTGCATCTAGAGTTGCCGGGTGTATATATATATATATATATATATATATATGCCAGAAATGTCTACGATTGAAATACATTAAAAAAAAAATTACAAATACTATGTGAAATGGCTTGGCACAATGGAGGGATATAAGATTCCCTATGTTATAACTATACTATGACTAGCCAGTAAAATTGAGTGATCAAATATGAATATGTCCTTCTTCTATTAAATAAACAGACACCACTAATCAAGTTGTTCAGTTAGCTACATTTTTTTGCTATGTGACATATACAATGTGATATTCAACATTTGTAATCTATTATTTTTTAATCTCACCAAGGATTTAGTTTGCACAGCAAAGAACATAAATAGATATAACATAGATAGGATAGATAACCTTGCAGGATGACGTGCTCTTTCTTGAATGATGTATAATTATTGTTTAGGACTATGTTACTTATAAGGTAGCAAGTACAAAAACAAAAAGGGTCTAGAAGGTCTGTAAAAGAAAAGGTTTGGTGAGTTTTATGTCAAATAACTTGACTGGCTTGTTAAATGACTTTTTTACTCATTCCCTGTACAGTGATAAAGCATATATAATCCTGCTGTGCTGAACATAAGTACAAATCCTCTATTCATGTCATGCCATTTGAAGTCCTTGGTGGTAAACAGCTGGGGGCCATTCATCAAGGGGAAAGAAGCTGTTTTTTCACATCTGCTTCTGCAGAGAGCTGGCAATCTTTTTTCTTTTATTTTTTGAAACACCATGTTTGTCACACTGAGTCCTTTGGGGCTTGAGCATGTCCCCCTGAAACACAGGATATATTTAGAGAAAATGGCATACCACTGTCTAACTGTATTAATTACACCCTGCAAGGTGGGGAATAACTGTTGTACATTTAAAGGCATGCATTCTACCCAAAGGCTTGCAAGCTTCCAGTCATAAAACCTGCAGTTGCTTTTTTGACCATTACTTTTGTACATTACTTTTTCATCTATCAACATTTAAGTTATTTCACAAAACAAAAATAGCAACACATTTCCACAGCCTACATGGGACTGGGACTTAGGGCACTGTGTTGTAAATCAGAGTTCCAATCTTAAACAAGGCCATTAACTCACAAATCCTTGGATTTTTCAGGGTGACTCAAAAGCAACGAAGCACCCATATAAAATAGTTTAAGCGACTGTGATCCAATATTAGACACAATATTAGTTAGTAGACACGATATTACTCACCAACATCTTGGATTCAACTTCATTCTTTCAAATGGGATGGTTGGTGTGTGGCAAATAAAACTGGTAGAGCTTTTAGAGAAGCTTTTAAGAAGGGTTTTACGTTATTCATATAACTTTAAACAGAACTACATAATAAATATGAACTTAATATTTTTTACTTATGTACAGACTATGTGAAGGATGGCAGTGAGTAAGGCAAATATTGTCATCAAAGAAGATTTCAACTAACACTACCAAAACAGACCTCCCACGTGACACTCTAACACTGTAGCAATGTGTCTCTGGAAAGTAAGGTTAGGCATTCTTCAATAAAGCAAATTGTTTCCATTAAATGGAACCCTTACCAATTTATATGCTGCAACACCTGTCCCTGGATGACCCAGACCATCAGGTAGAATCAGTGACACAGCAACTTCAGATAAAAAGTTAATGTATAAAAAAAGTATAAAGTTGCCTCAAGTCATTGTATAGTGGATACCTAAATTGTTTTTTTCTTTTTCTTTATTAAAAAAACATTAAGAGCAGACATCAAAATCAATGTTTTAAAATACGAATAAATATTCATTTAATGTTCTACCCTTTTGATGTTTCACACACCTACCTTCCCATTTGAAGGTACCTACACTCAAAGTTGAATTAAAAGTTCAAGATGGCCATTGGTGACATGACCTAAGCTTTCCTCACAGCATGAGGCATATGATACGCAACTTCACTAGACTGAATCCAGGTGAATCACTCTGGGTCTGTTTTGTCGAGTCTGCACTTCTTCTGTGTACTTCGGTTTTCTCACACAGTCCAAAGATATATGAAATATCCTTTATTTGTGAGCAGTATATATTAGGTTAATTGCTGTCTCTAAAGTGCCCCACTGCGTGAGTGTATGTGCCATAAGATGGATTGGTTGTCCTGTCTAGGGTTATTCTCGCATCCTGTGATGTTGACTAGGCACTGGCTCTTTTGTGACCCTGTGCAAGATAAAGCGGTGAAGATGCCAGCTCTAGGATTAGTAATTAATTTGAAGGCGATATTATGGTGTTTTCAGTGAATGGGGTGACTTGTACAACCCCAAATCAGAAAAAAGTTGGGAAGGTATGGAAAATGCAAATATAAAAACAAAATGCAGTTAGATGTACTTTTATATCATTGGAGACTGTATGGACCCAGGATATGCAATGTTTTTTTTCTGATCAACCTTTAATAATATTTTCAAATTTGTTAATAAGCATCCAGTCCTGCATTTCAGTGTAAGAAACTTTCTTTTTAATTTTATTTATTGTCCTATTTTTTTCTGTAGGTTCTACCCATCTGTCTGTCTTACTGATTACTGGAGTTACCGATATTGACATGAAATAGTGAATTGATATCTAGAAGAATTAGTTTTAATAATAAGCCAAATAATTGGGAATCATGAAACTAATAGAAGATGACAAAGTCCAGGAAAACATACATGGTATTTTATTACTAATTAGCTAACTGTCAGCAGTTATTACAATATTTTTTGTCATAAGTGGATACCTTTTAAATACATTAAATCCCACTAATGCCACAGTTATTATCATTTGGCTTATATTCACAGAATGTCTAACAAGAGTAAAATTATCCCCAAGCCATTTAAGTAATTGTCCTTGACAAAAAACAAAAAGTTGTTATTCAACATAGGCTGTTTTAATGAGCTACAATTGCCAATTCAGGGGTACTTTAAGTCATCCAATTAATCCACCTTCCAGGAAAAATTTGATCTTCCATCAGCAAGAGAGGTGAAAAAAGCAAAGAAATGGATGAGCAGTAAGCATGTAGGGCAGGCCACAGAGACAACTAAGAAGCCGCCAAAATCCTCAGCAGATCTTTTGATCTAGCAGCTTGTTAGTATGAAAATAAAACCTTTTGTTCTTCTCCTACAGTTGGTCTCATGCTGTGTCCACACACTCAACTATACGTCTCACTCAGCTATAAAAAAGCATTTGTGTTCTGTCAGAATCTCTGTGAAACCCCAAATAAACTTTCTTCTGTCTTCACATTTGACCTTTCATATATTCATGTGATGTTATTATAATATAAGTATACTATACTATCATTATGAAGCTAGTCTAGCTGATACACACACACACACACACACACACACACACACACACACACACACACACACACACACACATATATATATAGTGTATTACATATTAGTGAATTTACAGTCTTTCAGTAGAGCTTAAACCTAATAGGTCAGCAGCAGCAGGTATCACAGATCTCTCCTCCAAATATCTACCATAATTGGGCAGCACAAACACTCGCAAAGAGGTTGCCATGGCAATGGAAAAAAGGTTAGAGTTTGGAATGCAATATGCTATGGGAGCCCAGAGGCTATTTTCACTCCCCTGAAAACTATTAAACACAATCTAGTAGGGCCATTCGCTGCCCCGTGGCAAATATTGGAAGGTTCCCTGCCGGATGAGCACAGAGCATCTATACACCCAGCCCCTTCTACAGCAGAGAGCCACTCTGATTCATACCCCCATCTGTCATCATGCAGGGAGCTTTTACAAGCATGTCTTTCTGCAAAGTCTGTCACAAACACACTGCAAAGTCAAACCAAATTATACCTGCCATCGTGAGATACCTTGCCCCTTTCAAGACAGAGATTGAGTACAGGGTACAGGTTATGGTGTGGCATTCTATTATTTCTGTTTTTTTCTTCTATTCTCAAGAAATTAAATACTATTATTTTACTTTGTAAAATCATTATACTTATTTTTACCACATAGTTAATGAGTATGTGATTGCTTCTCTAAAAATCTAAGAAGCAATAATAATATTTATTCTCTGGGTTGTTTTTTTAACTGGGTTTTGTGGACTGACCATGGGGATTTCGTTCCATTCAGGAAGAGCATTTGTGAGGTTAAGCAATGACACTGTGTGATAATGACTGTTGTTTTGCTGGTTCATCTCAAATATACAAGACTGTAAAGGCTAGTCAACTTTTGTTACACCAGTTATTATTTGTAACAGAGTTTGTGCACAGGTGCATTATTATGTGATAACAGCAATGGTTGTTCATAAAATGTATTTTATGTGCAACAAAGTAATTGTCATGGAAAGAAATAGCGGATGAATTTTAGCTTCCTGGTATGTAACCAGCTAACTAGCAAACAAACATACAATTGAGATGATTTAGGTTTATTTACATTCAGGACAACTATTTAATATTTCTGTGTTCCTGCATAGAGCAACACAGTGGTTGTGGTTAACACTGTCGCCTCACAGTGGTCACACTATGGTTGGTCCAGACTTGTGCCCTGTGCCACCAGCTAGGCACCGGCTCTTCCATGATCGACATATTTTGTGTGCAGTCAGGATGATTTTATATGATTTTACCATGTTCCCTAATCAGTTATTTTTAGTTTTTGTAAGCAGATGTTTTTCATAGGATGATGATGGATAATGGCAAGCTGAACACAAAATAATTTCACATTTATGTATAAAGTAGGAATTTGAAGAAACATAAAAAACTGCACTTTATCACGTGGTTTATTCACATAATATTGATGACACCTGAGCGTAAAATGTTTTGCACTGATGAGGCATTTTTGGTGTACATCTTCTTAAAGACTGTAAATTCCATTGTTCAGAATACCCACTAAGCTATTACTTGAGGAAGATGCAACAGTGTTCCATATCAACATGAGTCTGAATAGCATTCATGTGAGTATGTGAGAAGCTGTCTATATCTCAATAGCAGACAATATTTGCAAAACTCCTACACTGAGTGCATGATCAAACATGACCAAAACAAAAAAAATCAATTCTGTATTATGCATACATAATATTATGCATACATATTATGCAGTGTTTATAATAATTATAATCATTATGGTTACAAGTACAACACTGAGGACGGCAGTGACAGTGCCAGTACAATTGGATCAGACATAGCAGTGCCACTGGAGTTTTTAATCACACCAGTGTCACTGCTAGACTGAAAATATTCCACTAATCAAAAGCCCCCGGCATCCTGTTGGAACCATATTGTGAGCATTGAATAATAGCTGTTTAACAACACATTTGCTCATGTCTCTGACTTTACATCTACAAGGTGAAGCAGTATTGTAGATCTGTCTAATAAGTAAACAGTTACTGAACTCCAGCAGTGCTTAAATATCCATTTATACCAGCAAAACACACATGAACAAACCACCACCACATATCAGTGTCACTGCAGTACTTAGAATGGCCTGTGGTGGTCCTTTGGGGGTCCCGACCATTAGAGAACAAAGTAAAGGGAACAAAAAATTATTATCTAGAGATGCAGATGAACTACAAAGTGTTGCAAGATGTGGTGTTTTTCGGTAGGACCCAAGGATGTGGGATAGACGTATCCCACAATAAGAATGGGGAAATAATATAGAAAAAACAAAAAGGGGATTAAGAGCGGAGTGTAAGGGTCCTAAACACAAAAAAACAAAAGGATAAAATGGCGTGCCACGGTGTTGCATCCCGACTGGAAACAGCGGGAACTGGTCGGGAGAGGGTGCCGAAGCACCGACAGGGCAGGCGTGCAGAAAGCACGATTTGGGACATCTCCCAAATGGCAAGGAACGGAGGTAGTCTGAATGCCAGGGAACGAGCGTAAGCTTGAGTGTGCATGCAGTGGAAGAAAGCCATGCCAGGGCGCGTCTTATAGTGTGCGCGCAGCCGGGTGGGGAAAGACCCAACCGGGGCACATCCTCTTTGGAGCAGGCAGCCGACTGGGGTCCAGACGTCGAAGCGCCAGAGGGCGAGCCTGAGCTCGAACGCACAAGTAGTACGGGGATTGGGGTCGGGGGCAAGAAATCACGGAAGACGCTGAAGCACCAAAAGGCGAGCATACAAGCTCAAATGCGAATAAGGTGCAAAAGGCGCCGAAGCCCCAGAAAATTAGTATGAACTCGGGCGCACGAGGAGTGCGAACACGAATAGATCACAAGTGTGAGCTCAGGCGCACATGTGGTGCGAAGAAGCCAAGCTGGGGCGCATCCCATTCAGGACAAGCAGCCGGTTGGAGTGAGACTTGTTCAGTACCAACGATGGAGGAACGTGAGCGAGGAACGCACGAGTACAAGATGGGAAACCCTCAAAGTGTCAATAACATACTAAGATGCCCATGCGTCCTTCGGCACTAAAAGCTCCCGGAATATTAGAGTTATATTACAGTAAGGGTGCGAGTGTGCCGGTGGTCGGGCGCGCGTACCGAATGGAGATCGAATGAAGATGACCTGGCCCCGAACAGTGCTAAAACCCATGCCTATATAGCACGAGAAGCAGCTGTTCAGAATCAGGTCGCAATCAGGATATTGGATATAAACCGCCTCACCAATAGCTCTGTAATGGCAACCGGAGAGGACAGCCGAAAGCTCCGGGGCTAAGGTAGGAACCCTAAGACAAAGTGCTTCAAATCTATATTAATAATCACTAATAAAATGATGATTGAGTATGTTTGTGTATGTACACACATGCACTTTGTACTGACAACTTTATTAGACACACCATGCTAGTACTGGGTTGGACCCTGTTTTGCCTTCAGAACTGCCCATGAGAATATTGTAGGATAACAGGAAATGTGCTATATGTGTTCAATATGTGTTAAAAATGTAAGTAAAATGCCAGTGATGTCCAGCTCACAAGACTGCTCACAAAAATTAGGAGATATTTCAAAATTAAATATCCCATAAATAAATATCCCCTAATTTTTGTGAGCAGTGTTGCAATAAGTGGTATACATGAGTTTGGCTTGTAGAAATCCTTCAATGTATGTGTATCTACACATGGTTATTTATGTTAACCATAGAAATGATTATATCTCTTATTAACAAAACCTAATAAAGTCCATAGACAAATGTGACACAATTAACACAAACCAGTTAAAAGGCTGCAGGTATGGAGAAAATAAAAAGCAGAAGTGAGATCCATGATTAACACCCTAACCCTGTCTCGGGTGATCTGACCCGTATCAGAAACGTGCAGTAGCATCTAAATGTGTAAATTATTTGTTAGTGGCTTTGTGCCTTGTATTTAGAGATGAGAAACCTTGATGTGGTTGGCATCTCACATGGTCACTCGCTGTGTGTAAATGTTCTTATTGTCTTAGCTCATGAGGTACTGCAATAAACTGTTTGTTCTGGTTCTCTACTGAATACAAGTGACTTGACTCGATTGTTTTGCTGTCAACCTTTAGAAAACCACAACAACTAAAGATAACTACATAATAAATAAACATGTACCAATGAACTAAATATTACAGATGCAACCGAACAGCAAAACATGCTGGTACCATGGTCACATTACCGGCCAGGGCCACGCCTGCTTCAATACATATTTTTCTTTTTTCAGAGGTGCTACTATATCTTGACTGGCAATAATGCTAATGCAGTGAATTAGAAGTCGTTTTCCTGGAAATGTGAGCTGTGTGTGCAGTTACTCCCACAAAGCAGTGCATTTACTTTGGAGGAAACTCAGAGGTAATTTCTCCGTAGACTACATTATCTCTGAAAGGCATGGGATGATTTAATGGGATTCACACAAAACTACTTCCTATTAAATCGTCAGCAGCTTCCCATTTAACTGCTCATCCCTCTTTGAACCCAGATGCGCTTTCTTTATGGGAAGTGCATGCAAATTGAGTGAGCAGTATTAGGGACAATGAGCAATTAAAAAGGCGTCTTTATTCCCACACCTCACTGTGGTCTCCTGTGTGTAGAGATGCCCATCAGCAACTCAACCTCGCTACTCCCTCCCAAGCTGAAAAAGGCAGTTACACTTTGACCAGGCCTTTTATTTTCCTCAAAACAGAGGGAGAACAGCTTGTGTGCATTAAGGAAGCTGTCACTGATACCCTGACACACGCTGGAAATGCTGCAGCTTCCTTCTTAGCAGAGGTTCTGTCTCAATGAAGCCCTGCAGCAGATAACCCAAGACCTAGCACAGCAAAAAGGAGAAGGCGGAGGAAAGAGAAATGCAGTCTTATCTGGAGACCCAAAGTGAGAGAGAGTAATCCATTACTGCTCCAATCCACCAACTCTCTCTGACAAAACAACACTCCTGAGCTGCAGATCGAGACCACCAGAAGAGGCGGGAGGTTACACACACTGTCAACCGTCCAGCTAATACAATTGGCGTGCTGAGTTTGCACAGCATTTTTAGATTGCCTAGCACAAAACTTTGAAAAATATGTTTCTCAAACACATCTTACCATGAATTTACCATAAATAAATCATAAAGAAAGTACAAAATCAAGTATGTAACCATGCAATCTCCATACTCATTTGTTGGCAGAAAATGTGATGCATTTATGTATTTCTTTAACATGGCAGTTTCATATGATAACACATTTCTTAAAATAGATTGTCTGCAGTTGTTGCATTGATTAGCTTTAAATATGGTCATAGTGAAATGCAAACATTTAGGAACAATAGCTGATCTAAAAAGTTACAAACTATACAAGCTAGCATAATTCAACTGAATTGTCTTTAATTTGTGCAACACTCAGGTTCATTCACAAGAAACACCTAATTCTGTAATACATATTTATATTCTAGAGAACGGTGCTCTTTAAACATTGTGTAAGCGTAATGTATAATTAATTTTTATGGTTTAACATTATAATTTCCGTATATGCAAAGCAAGGTCACAAATCAACAGTGACAAATCAACAGATCAACCCAACATGTGCGCCTGACTTTTCTAATGCTATTGTGGCTGATAAATTACATCCCTGCAATGGCGCTCAGAATTAGGCACAATTCCTTTGTAGTCTGGTAGGGGGCATTAACTCCATGTTCACTCCATATTTGTTCTAGTGATTTTAAGTGTAATATTTAACAAGCATACATGTATGTGTTATTAATCTGCCCGTGGCATCAACTTTTATTAGGAGGCTCTTTACTAAGGTATTTATAGGTTGTAAATGGTGCTTTAAAAATTGTTCTTGGAATACTGTACATCAACATCCTTCTCAAAGAGAATAAATGTGTACCTCAAATAGCTCTGAATAAATAAAAGTATTTCTTGTCATGGTGGCCTTCAACTGTTTTGTTTATCGATGTGTTTGAATTAATAAATACAGAGAGTTATCAGGTGCTAGCATAGACCATGTTAATGGCTACAACCTTGAAACAAACATCTACTGAAATTTCAGTTATGGATAATAACTCATTTGTTAGCTCAGTAACCCTGGAACTGTACAGGATAGCTGTCCAGAAGCAAAGACTTAGCTGAATATTAATCAATGGTCTAACATGAAAGAGATGAAAGACACATTGTTTTTGAGTAGAGTTACGCATCTTGTTCATCCCTAACCGTTATAATGTTTAAACATCACATCATAGACATGCAAAATGCAAGACTGGGTTTCAGGTTTTCAATTAGCTGTTCATCATACTACATTTGACAGTGACAAATTGTTTTTAACATTTCCAAATTATTTATTTTGTCATTGCAACACATTTACCCAAAGTACACATTATCTACAAATTAATCTGTATGGTGTAAGCTGGACTTTTAGCTTGTCAACTAGTCAGCAGTACAGTCTGGGGAAAGTGGGCATGCAATACTCATGATCACAAGAATGATCACAGTTAGAGATAATCATTCCTGGTAATTGTAATGATCACAGTTAGGGATCATCATTGCAGTTAATTGTAATGATCACAGTTAGTGATCATCATTAGAGATTAATTTAGCCAAATGTGAAAGAGGTTAATTACAAGTGCAGCATGAGAATCAGGTCAGGAGTGTTTGACTCTTCAAAGCCACCCAAGTTTTCCTGAACTAGGTCCTTGGGACACAAAGCCTATAGAGGAAGATCACAGGAGGGTATTAGCAGTCTCTAACTGCCTTACATACCCACACATTACTCACAGCAATGAGTTCTGGTTGAGAAACAGGATTAGCAACCCCCAAATAGCAGTCATTCAATGAGAGAGCTTAGCAGTGAATACTCTCAATTATTGCCATGTCAATCTGGGTTACACAGAGGAAACGAGAACATCTTTTATTTTTTTATTTTTAAAGCATCAGCTGAAGTTAAGGATTTTAGAAATAGAAGATAAGCAACTGGAACTAGGAGGGCTCTACATGCTTTAAATCTTGTGGAACTATTTATACATTTTCAGTATTAGTTCCTTTGTTTTTGTTTTAAAGTAAAAAAAAGTAAATTGTCAATGACCTTGATACAGATGCACTTTATGTTCTTGTGTATGGCAGATCATTTTTCAACTCAACACTCTAAAATAAAAATTAACTCACTTTGGAAGTTTCAGTGGAACCTGAACTTGTAGTATTAGCTCAGTTTTTACCTTCAACGTTGACTGGAATAATCATCATGAACATCCTAAAGTGACTTTTCATATATTACACAAATTTACAAAAATGTAAGTAAATTAAGTCAATTTAAATGAAATGCAGTTGTGCTGTATTGTTTGTCATCAATGACACAGACTTCTGTATTAGTCAATGTTTTAATTGGTATCATCTGTGAAATGTGATGAATGTAAATTCAACATGCAGTTAACAATTAATTTGTATATGTGTTCATTTAAAGTCAAATTCTCAATTGTCAGCAGATTGTAGCTGTAACATTGTAGCGAAACAAAACACACAAATCACATGCTGTAGGTATCTCAAAGTTAAAGGATTTTTGTTTGTGTTAGTTTACTTTTAAAGAAAAAGTTTTCTTTACTTCATTTCACTTTGGTATTGTAACAAGGATAACTTTTTAATTACTTGTTTATACAAAATTGATCTTTCTAGTTCTATGTACCTTAAGTCACTGTACTCTGACTGCCTGTAAAAGTCTCACTTATTTACATAACTAGTGGGATCTGTTATTTTTATTCTTAAGTCCACAAAAATATATGTCAACAGTACCATGATGCCTTGTCTTGTGTTAGGAGTGTTCAGTCTTGTCTTGATATTGCCTGCGAACTCATCGTAACACCTTCATGAAATCTGGGCGAGCTATTACGACCTTCAGAGCTTTGCATCATCTACTTCTGATGCAACATGCTTAAACAATTAATTCCATCCGAATCTCTTCAATTCAAAACTAGAATATATATTCCAGACACATGGTTCAATTTAAATGAATCAAAAATTATATACTGGGGTAATTGGTTCCTGATCATCTGTGTAATGAGATGTATTTGATTTACTTATCAGTGAAGTGCAAAATAAATGATTTGCATTCATACATCTTATTTGCATATGAATGAAAACTGCTGAAACATATTTTTGTACACTTCAAAAACCGTAAAAAAATAAACGTTGACTGTAACATGCTGTTTTAGTTGCGAAAGGTGGTAATGAGGTAATGTATAAATGTTCTCATGTTTATTACACATTTGAGCTGAAGGTCTAGATCTAAGACTATTATCATGTCTAGGAAAATATGTCAAAGTAAAAAATGTCTTCATTCTAATTATTACACTATATCTTTGTACATTGTGGAATATGTACAGTATATAATAGATTTCATTATTTGAACACACTTTAACTTTAATAAAACAGCAGTAGGCAACTAGTCTATGTGTATTTTGAAAGAACTTGTATACAACACCGCAAAAAAACTTGGTAGGTGTTCATCCATATATTTTCTTTTCCGGCTTCACATAGAATACCTTAAACAAATTAAAATACTTTTTTTTTAATTCGATATTTTCCCCAGATAAACTAGTGAGAAAAATATGTCATCAAAATAATCACTTAGTGATAAGGTAAATCAACACTTGTTGACCAATTAACATTTTTAAAACAAGTACTGACATAAGTCTAAACATGCAAATGTTACCTGCAGTTACAGTCCCTACCAACTCAAAGTGGCAAACAGTTGTTCCTAAACAAGTTGGTGCACTTATAAACAAATGTGAAGGATATAAATGAACAACATAATGGTAGGCCAAGTCAGGATGGCAAACTCATAGCCAGAATATATGCATTATATATTGAAAAATAAAATGCACAACAAAACAAATGGGATAAGAAATCTTCTAAATGAAATTGTACCTACATATAGAAAACTTACCGTGGGCTAAAAAGAAGTAATAATGAAGTCTACAAGTCTGAATGAAAGTGATAGAATGTTTGCCTAATGAAAACAATCAAATTTCTTCACTCATTTACAATATGGCATTGCATGTAAGGTAAAGGACCTCGGCAGATAGGAGTCATTAGTTGATTGACGGGATCAACAGTCAATGCATAGATAAACACTAAAAATGCTGGACCCTGTTTTTTCGTTCTGTTTATCGAAAGTTGGTTAGAGTCATTTACAGGATAAAATACACACAGCATTTGTTCAGGAATCACATGTTAACTTGATGTAATGGCCA
This sequence comes from Parotocinclus haroldoi, assembly GCA_034779995.1. Classification (NCBI taxonomy): domain Eukaryota; kingdom Metazoa; phylum Chordata; class Actinopteri; order Siluriformes; family Loricariidae; genus Parotocinclus; species Parotocinclus haroldoi. The sequence continues at coordinate 14,819 of JAUZST010038047.1, read as the reverse complement.
GAAAACTGGATCTCAGCCTGGCTGTCTGAACTGATTTCCATATTAATTTTCTCAACATTGGGTAATGCAATTTTTGGAAAGGGCTTTAATTCATCCCTAGATTTAATTAATATATTAATTAAAATAATTATGTCATTTGTATTTCAAGTATTCTCTATGAAGCTGAAAAGTTCAGCTATTAAGTGAACATTGTTTAGTGTTATGTCTGTAATGTGTTCATTTGTTACAAATTAAAAAAACAAGCAAAATGTGAGGTCACCCTCTAAGTGTAGAGATTCCATACTGTTTTAAGGTGTATTAATGAAATATCAAAGAACTAGTCATGAATCCTGCTTATGTGGGCCAGTCTCGACATCAACCAAGCCCATATGCATCAGTTGGACTTTCAGATCATAGAAAGAGATTCATTACTAGAGGTACTGTTCCAGAAGTTACTGACAGTGCTTAAAACCACTGTGTTTATAGGCTATACACCAGCCTAAGCATTCCATGTGGTGGCCATAGACATGTTTATGGCTGCCTGTCCATTGACGATACATCCAAAGCTCCAGACAAACAGAACAGTGGACTCGAGATTGAGAATTGTAATTTACTAGAAGGTCATTAGAGCAGCTATGTGTTTAAGCATCAGTGAGCCCTTATGATCATGTGTGGTCTATTGCAGGTGAGCTCTTGTTGCTCCTAGATGTTTCCATGACACAGTATGAGAGTGAGATATTACAGTGCCACTTCCTCCTTCTAAAGTACAAATATTTGCATTAGGGTAGTTGATTATGCTAAATTGGCTTGAGGATGTACAACTATTTTAGAAGTAACCTTGTGTATTGATGTAACCTTGTGTCTGTCGTAAAATAGCCATTGATACTAAAAACAAGGTTATATAAACCAAACAAAAAAGCATGAATCTATGTTTCTGCCAATTCTTGAAAATAGAGGAGGCATGGTTGATCTATGTTTAAATTTTTGCACTTGTTAGGAATTAGTGCAATTGGTTAACCCAGTAATTAGAAAGAGTCTCCAGGACTCAGATTGAGGTATTGGGGATTATTTCATCTTGAATTAAATGGAAGTAACTGTTGAATGGGTTTTGAAATGGTTATAATTTGGCTGAATCTTCAGTCCATTTTAGAGTTTGCAAAGGTGACAAACTACATGTATGTGTGAGAGACAGAGAATGTATGTATATTTGTGTGTATGTGAGATTGAGCGCGCGTGTGCATTTGTGTGCAAGTATTTGTGAGAGTGCACAAATATTCCTGTACTGGACCTGACAAACACCACATCAGCACCAATTTCTGTTTCACAGTCCCTAAGAGTTTGAGTCTGATTACAGCAAGTGCCACTGGGATCGGACTGTCTTGCTATGATGGTGTTAGCTGAGAGCTCAGCTGCTTTTCTAATGCCCACTGACACCTCATTTTAGAAACCCTCCTGTGGGTACAGATGCTACAACACTGCCACCAAATCAAGAGTGCACCGAGATCAGGAATATAGTGAAACTATAATACTCAACTAATTAGTGTTTTCAAAATCATGTGGTCCAAAAGTGCCTATAGAAACCACGATACATTATCAAATCCTTACATTTTACAATAGCATTATATAAAAGAACTCCAGCTTTTTTTAGCAATTTTTTGGATCAGTGATTTGCCCCTTTGCAGACTGTTTTCACTTAGCACACTTAAACTTAAAGGATATTTTTGTGAGCAGTGCACTATAAACATTAATTCTCATAAGCTATTAGCAGTGTATTATTTAATGTTAAATATGGCCAGATATTATTTAAAACTGGTGACAATGTGTTTGCTTCTGCACAGAAGAAGTGCAGAAGTGCATTAGTTTGCTGCTGCTGTAAATTCTGCAGTGGTCAGCTCTATGAGAATGTTTTGGAATTCAAGACTGGTGAGGGATAAAAAATTGTGGCTGGTCTCACAGATGCTAAAAAAATGTAATTATTTCACATTATGATGCCAGGTAACTTATTTGTGGGAAAGTAAAAAAAGACAACCCTCCTACTTTTGGCCATACAGGTGAAAATGAGAGTAACTCTTGAGTACCTTGCTACAGGTACAGGATACAGTATCTTTTCCCATTAAAAAAATCTTGAAAGCTTTTGTAACCACATGTTTCTGGAAAATGTATCATGCATGAAAGGCTCTCTAGTACATGTAGATTGCATTGATGTACAAGGACATCAGCTTTTGGAAATCCTAATTGTAGTGTTCTCATAATGTTACGGACAAATAGAAAACACATACTCATAATTGCTGCATAAGCAAAGGAGAAGGAATATTTCATCCTAAAGAGAACACACAGTATAACACTGCATGTTGTGATTAATCATCATCACCAGTACATAAATGCTTTCACACTGCAGTTCCAACAATAATGACCTTTTTAAACATTTTTTTTTTCATTTTACCAGTGTCAATAGTGGATTGGCAGCAGATGCACTACTGCTTGTTTAATTGTATGCAGATAGAAAGATCCTTCTGTTTATGCTTGCATTAAATGTAGTGGAGATCCATCTCTGACCACCTCAGAATATAATATGAGTCATCTATCAAAATGCAACCTGTCAAGTGAAATACGAATGTAATTTGATCACCAAAAACAAATCTAAATTTGTTCAAGTACAACCACTCATGTTTTGATTTAAACACCAGGCTAAATGCTCTTCAAAAGATATCAACTGCTACTACAAATGCCAGTTTGTAAGCCCTGCCATGAAGCAACACGTGGCTGCAGGATGTCCTACACATATGGCTGAGTTGTTTCTGCATTTTGTAGAACTTTCATTTCTGAAATTTTAGTACAGACATGTGGAAAAGTTACCTGGGATACTGTACTGTAGATTTATGTAGATTTATGTTTATTTGTGAATGTGGCCCATGCGAGTTTCTTTAGCAAGTACAGAAGCCCAGTTAGTAAAAGGGCTGAAATAATGAATAAAGAATTTAAGGATGTAGATGACATGTCCAACTGGTTACAAATGTGCATCCAGTCAAGATTATGTCCTTGTGTCCAAGTCCAAGTGCGTCATTGGACAAAAACCTAATTATAAAAACTTAATTAGTCAGCCTAATTAAGGCTGTGTTGAATAATTTAATAGTGGATATCTGCATCTGCAGAGATTTGGTGATTTGTGTTACACATGTTGACTGAAGATATCCATCCATTTGTTTACAGTTAAACATATAAAATATATATTTGCAATTTACAACCTATCTATCAACTGTCATATGAAAAAATGAGTACATAAAGTGTATACTTTTCACAGTATTTGAAAAACAGGTTATTTGTGTTGCCATGGGGTTTTCCATGTTATTGGAGTGTTTCATCACAAAGACTTTACCTAAAGAACTAATTTAGTGAAACAAATTTATTATACATGTATCTATCTATTGAGAGAAAAATACATACACGTATTCCATTCCACTGTATGGAGCAGCTTATACTGTGGAATGTTTAAGAAGTTTCCTCACAAACAAAAATTGTATTCTTCTTTAACCATTCTTTGCTTTAACATCTTGTGTGCTGTCGTTCTGCTTTGATCTTGCATATTAAGTTCACTGGCAAATATCCTGACATTTACTTTAGAAGTTACTGGAATAAAACACAGCTTATTATTACAGCAATTGTGCTAAGCTATTCTGATCCAGATCACGCAAAACAGTTCCAAACCATAATACTACCACCACTGTGATTCATAGATGGGTTAAGATTCATAATGCTGAAATGTAGTGTGTTTCTTTCTCTACAAATATTTTTTCTCATTTAAATTAAAAATATATATATTTTAGGTTAAATCAGTCCATAAATATGTTTTCCCTTCTAGATTGTCCACTGAAATATGATGTACAATGTTGCTTTTTGAGAGCTGTGGCTTTTTCTTTACAACCCCTCCACATACGGCATTGTTTTTCAGTGATGTGCTATTGGTAGACTCTGCACACGTACCAATATGAGAAATGCATTTGGTTACTTAGAAGTTACCGTGTGCTCTTTTCCTACCCTACCTTTACCCTTCTACGGCGCTCTACCCTAGGGATTAACATATACAGTGCTTTGGGAGTCTTTGTTAGTGGACAGTTTAAAAGTGATTTGTATTTAGTCATCTTATAGACAGGCTGTCTTACTGTGTATTAGTCCAATCTCTCTGGTATTGGTTTTGAAAACTTTTCCACACCGATTAGCTTCAACAAATCCTTTCCTAAAGTCTTCAGAAAGCAGAATATTCTTGCTATCATACACAAAAAAACTGGTCCCTGCCCTCTTCAAGTTCAAGTGATTTTTATTGTCATTTCAACCAGATACAGTGGTGTACAGTCTACAGTGAAACGATGTTTCTCCAGGACCAAAGTTCTACATAGAACAGTAAACTTCACAACATAAAGTGCATGTGTGCAGCATGTGCAATACAGAACAATAACCAATAAATACAGGAACAATAAAACTCAATACAGAAACAATAAAACTCTTACACCTGATTGTCATCTCATTGATTGAAAACACTACACTGTTTCAAACTAGATGCTATTTATAGAGGTTTCCATACTTTTGCCACTTACAGATATGTAATATTGTACTATATGTACTACTTTCTAATTAAATATCTATATTTGTCTCATTTTGTGTAATCTCTTTATCTAGATTTGTATATGTTTAAAACATGTTTTAGGTGGTATTTATGCAGAAATATAGTATATAGTAATTTTCAGACACCACTTGAAAGCGCATGCTTCTACCATCAGAAAAACAAAACACATTTATTTACATGGGAGAAGCATCAGGAATATTATTCTGTCTTAAACAACATTAGTGCCAGACTAAACACCACTAAATAAAATCAAGGGTAACATGTAAATATACAAACTGTTTGAATGAAGATAAAGTACAGTGTTCACATAAGTAAAAATAATTAAACATGTCTTTGGGTGCCCTTAGTTTTCCATACTGTATGAACTCTATCATAATAGTACTAAATCACCATTGCAAAATATGAAATAACAGCTTCAGGACTAGTAGGGGTGCATATGTTTGTCTTAGACAGGGCACCTTGAGTTAATCTGATGACTGCCAAACTCTTGTTTATTGCTGTAAGCTAACTACTGTATTTTGTAATTAAGCACCTACAAATATTATCTGTATCTTTTCTCAGATTTACCAAATATTTTTGTCTTTATGTCACAGATTGTTGGCAAAACCACTGGACACATTCGGAGACCTCTGAGGACACTTTTCTCATGCAAAAGGAAAAAGTGGAAAGTCCGAGAAGGTCAGAGAAGGAAAAGCAAAAAGGGGAGGTATGGTGGTAATAAAAGAAGTCTCCTGGAACAGGATGTTGACCTTAATGTGCACTTTCCCTCTGCTGCCAAGCAGCTTGCCTGCAAAGTGAGAAATAGATGTATTTTGGACATAATGCACCAGACTCCTTGTTGGCAACTACCAAGGTGAACTGGTAAGTAGAGATGTAAAAAGAGTCCTGAATTGTTATAGCCCTTTGTCAAAATTTGTCTAAGCATAGGTATAGGAGCATTGTTGTGAGGGTAGCAGGTGTCATAGTTCTACAGTTTATGTACAGAATAATTAAGGTGTAATATCAGACTGTGTGAATGATTTTCTTTTGTTTGTAAGAGAAGAAAGGATTAGAAAACAATTTTTAGCAGAAGCAACAAAAACATTTGGTAATTACATAAGCAAGCTTACTATATTATTTCAAAATGGTCACGTTGCAATAAAAAGGTACAGATAAGCATTACTGAGAGAATTATCAATACATAGCAATCATGTGCATTATGAAGAACAAAACATTCATACATTTCCATCAATGCTTTATCCAATTAAGGGTCGCGGGGTGCACATATGTGCACAAACACACTGGCTCACACTGGGAGACATTAAAGAGACCAAGCAACTTAACATGTCTTTTGGAATGTGGGACTATAGAAACTGCACACATATAATGCTATATGCAGATAATAATCTCTGGACCTGTGAGGAATCAGCACTAACTCAGATTTGAAAAACAGGATACTAGACTAAACACCACACACACCTAAATAACATGAACTGGTTAAAATATTTCATATATAAGTGTTTTGTTGTTGTTGCTAAATCAATATATATTAATAGTAATATTTAAAACACTGTATTTGGGTATGCTATTTATGTACAGTATACAGTACACCTGCACTTTATCCTCTATCATCCTATAAAAATGCAACCCCAAATTCAGAACCAGTAGGGGAAGTATGGAAAATGCATATAAATAAAACGCACAGTCATTTACTCATTTACATTAACTTGTATTAACTTTCATTGCAAACTGTGTGAACCTTATATTTATATATTGCATGTTTTTTTTGGTCAACTTCAATTAGTTTGTTAATAAACATCTATTCCTGCATTTCAGGACTGCAACATATTCCAAGAAAAAGTTGGGTGAGGGCAATTTAGACTTTTAGCAAACATTTTGTCAGTTTAAAAATAGCGCTTATACCTTGGCAGAGCTGTTGCACAGAGCGAATTGACATAAATCATGGCTCCAACAGGGAACATGTCGGTTGAAACAAAGGAGAGGATTTTAAAACTGCCTGTGAATGAACTATAAGAATTTGACTAAAAGAAGGGAAATTGGCATACAGAGGAAGTCAGGAGAAAGCCATAATTTACTAGGTTACAGTGGGCTAAAGTAAAGCAATCACGGACTGTGGGTGACATGATGAAAGTGATCTTCAGTGATGAATCACAAATCTGCATTGGGAAGGTGATGATGCTGGAACTTTTGTGTGGTGCCGTCCATGCCTTAGAGAACTTAAGCTGTTATTAAAAAGAGGTGGTGCAACAAAGTATTAAAAGAGTTTTTCTTATGATTCCATGTTTTCCCCTTGAATTGAGTGATACCAAGCAATTGTTACTGATCACAATACATATTTATATTTATTTTTTCTATTGTTTCTAATGATAATTTTGTGGCATGGTTGTAATTTATTTAGCTTCTACAAAATTAAACAATTGAAAGAACATTGTCCAACATCGACTGGTGATTCTATGATTTTTTGAAAGATGTTGTATATTCACAGCATTCATTTTTCAAAGCTGATTTAGCTTCCAGTGAAATCTAGAAGTGCGATTTATAATGTGATGTGATTGGTATGGAAATACCAATGCACTTTCTATAACTCTTCTTCTATAACTTGCATGGCATAATTTTGTATTGCATGTTTCTACATTACACAAATATCACCTACAGCTGATCATATCAACAATTTAAGAAATAGAATTAAAGAATGATTCTTATGATATTTCTACAGGGTCAAAAGTCGCAGGAGACATTGCATGCTGCGTTGTGGACATTTCACAAAGGCTGCCAAAACCATTGTTGAGGTTCCTTAGCCGGTAGTGGTCTTTGGATGATCACTATCATAGTCATAGTCCACAGTCCGGAATTATTGGAATTTGTCTATTTTTGAAAATGGGTGTCGGTTTCTGGGTGTCGGTTGTTAAAATCTGCAGCCATGATAGCGCAGCTGCATTCCCTGGACATAAGACTGGTCAGTGTCATCTTCAGTTCCCTGTGACGAACAACAAAAGTTTTTGCAGCAATCTGTTTCTGGGACAATTCTGGTCTTCTTTGATATGCTACATGACTACCTTCCAATTGGAAAAAAATGGCCTTGATCCAGTATGGTGGCTTTCAAGATGGCAGCTATGTTCGGTACATAGATTAATAAATAGGTCACCCATTACTGGTTGAGGTGTTCAGATATATAATTTGTCATTTTGTTACTGAAATAAAAGAGTGTCCTATGTCTTTTGAATATTCTGCGTCACTGTACTGTTCATGGTTACATTTTCTACTACCATTTTTCTTGATATTGTACACATGTTAGAAAATAGTGTGGCTGAAACCAATTGCTCTGCACAATGAAGAAGCTACATACATTTTTGTCTTGTAGAGCTGGTGTGTGTGTGTGTGTGTGAAATTGATCCATGTCTATTCAGTGATTGACCTCATTTTCATCACAGACTTGCCATGAGTCTAATTCAGTCTGATGGAAGCAGGCATGATGAATCTTAATCTAACAATGATGCAGTCCACAATTATGTCCTGGTCATTATCAAAACAGTGCAACTGTCAGTCACATGTCAGATATATTTTGGGTGTGATGCTGTTGACGCTTATTAGGATGGGGATGGTGTTCATCACCGTTCTGAGTCATAGGAAGAGAATAGCTCCCCGGTATGACTACAGACCAAAACTAACACGTGAATCTGCTAATTAGTTTGGGGTTGAGACAGGAACATTTGGCCATTGCATGTAATAAAAGTCAAGAGGAGCACATTTTGCATAAACTACATACATTGCCAGAAATATGTGGACACACAGTCATCACATCCATATGACCTTAGTCTTGAATGCTGTAAATAGCCTTCACTCATCTGGCTAGGTATTTCACTAGATTTTGGAACACGACTGCATGACTGATTGTTATTGAGTCTATGAAGTCTATGAACAGTCAACAGGAGTGTTGGGAGTTAAAAAGGAAAGGGTTTCTTCACGATTGATTTCTTCAATACTCCATAATACAACAGTAGATAAAGCAACCTCAGCTAACACCAATTTCACTTGCTCATTGTATGTGCTGATAATAATAATAAATGTTTACTTGTTTATTTATTGCCACATCGCCATCAATGGCTTTCCATAACAGGAGCATGGTTTCACAATACTAGTCAGAACAGCGATCACTTCCCCTAAACATGTGTTTGTAATGCGGGAGGAAACTGGATCACCTGGAGTAAAACCATGTGGACACAGAGAGGACATGCAAATAAAACCACATGTTCATATTTTTTAACGTTATAACTTCACCTGTAAATTATTCGATCTGTATATCATGTTTATACTATTTATATCCATCTGTATATTATGTTTATAGAACCTTAAAAACATATTCACACTTAAATTCACATTTTAAAATAGTCTCACAATATCTCTATAATATATTGCCATAGTTCCAGAATCTGTATATTCTGTATATACTGTATATATTGTACATTTTGCACTTGCTGCTACATTTGGTTGCATTGTACTTGTACATGTGTAAAGACAATAAAGTTGAATCTAATCTAATCTAATGTGAGGCCATAATGCCTGTAATGATGTGAAATATTACATATCAATATATAATACTACACTGGCTTAGCAGGATTAATTAGAGTCAGTGGCATAGTAAAGTATTATAATGGGGTGGGTTTGTTTGCTGTGTATAAGCTAGGCTAAACAATTAATCTTGAATTATACCAACAGTTTCTAAAGGAAAATGTCGAGACATCTGTGTGTGAGTTGAAGCTCAAAAGAATATAGATCATGCAGCAAGACAATGACCCTAAGCACACAAGTCATTCTACCAAAGATATATAAAGAAGAATAACGTTAATGCTTAGGAAGTTAATGTTTTATTATTATTATCATTCTAAAGTGTAGACAAAACTTCAGGTATCACTGAGGTTCATGATAATTTATTATTTTTTTCCTTCGTTAAAAGTTGGTGGTGATTTACTAGCCCTGCAGATTATTATGTGTCAAACTCTTTTTATTGTGTATTGTTGTGTAGTGTTAGTGTATTAGTAATATTAGTATTCTATGTAAATTCTTTCCATCTGCCATTAAATTAGATAAATATAACACATAAAGTGCTAATATTGTAGTTGGTGTATGTGTTTGGTGCAACTGTAAAATAGTCTGCACTGTTATTGGTTTCTAGCATGGACAGCATGGCTTGCATATAATTGAAAATTAGTTGAGCTTGCTAGACTAAAGCTGTGCATGAGTGATTACCTTTTATTCATTTGAATTTCTATCTCAGAGGACTTGTCATGGGTGGAATTAGAAGTTGCTGTCAGTTTTTCTTAGCGATGATTTATGACTTGTGCAGACCATGCTATGTGCATTTCCACACAGTACAGATCTCCTTTTTGGACATTTCTTTACATGATAAATGACTTGTGAATAGGTTGAGAGACATCTGCTTTTAAAATGCAGCCATCATTCAGTGAACAAATAGATTTTTGTGGTTGTGCATTCAATACTTACTTTCTTTTGTCCCACTCTCTATAGTTGGAGTCATATCAGCCTGCAGCCTTCATTTCAACAAAATTGAAAAGACTGTAGGGTGAACTAGGTGTCATAGCACTCTCAGTTGCTACACAGTTCTTACTATCTGCAATAACTTTATGCTGTTTTGCCTGAAAAGACTAAACTGACTCCAACTCATTTGAAATATAGATTTGTATTCAGTAAGCAGGAATGATTATTGAAAAGTGATATAGTTCTAGTGTCAAAAAGTGCAACTTACACACAAAAATGATTATTGTGTCTTTATTATCTCTAAAGTTCGTATTAACCTTTAAAAATGTTGATAACGTAAATTGGATACACTATGCACATGTTGGCTACCATTTTCCATCTATTAGTTAATTATGCTTATCGTACCACAGATACCAAACTATTGCATGTAATTTTCTATAAAAAACAAGCTGTAATTGTTTTACATGTACATATTTGAACTGCATTACAATTGCAAATTTCGTATCCGTATGGCTAAGATAAATGGTTTGTTAATACAACTTTCTGATTTATTATTTCCTAGTCAGACAAATCTACACCAACCATGCATTTGTTTTTCAAATAGTGACAACTGAAATAGTTCCTCAGTAGTCTAGATATATTTCAGTGTTTACACCTATACCTCCAGGGAGGAGCTGGAACATTGTGAATTAGTGTGCTGAGAAACATCAGCAAGAGCACCAACTAGTTGACTGAATTTAAACCAAAGACCAATCACCATCACTGGAGCTGCTGTAGCAAGAGTTAACATCTTTAAGCTATCTTGGGATTCAGATAATGTAATACCTGTCTTGGACTCTTCACAGCTCCACACTCCTCAATAAAACCTATCGATGAGTACACTTTGTGGGAAATCAATGAACACCTGATGATGCACAGTGGATGGCATATTTACAATCAAATCACTGTTTGATATTGCCCATTCACTGCATTTGATTGTGTTGAGACAATCAAAATAGTTCAAACTGTCATTGGTTGAATATGTCATTGTCATGTGTTCTGTATACCTTTAACCCATTTAGTGTGATGTGTATATCTATAAAACTTAACAAAAGCTTTAACACTGGTAAAAGTCTGGAACACAATTGTTATTATATGTCCCCATAATTTGAAATATACTGGTATAATTTAGAATTAATTGTTCATACAAATGATGGTAAGTCATCCTAGTGCAAGTACTGCAAAACAGGAAAAATAATAGTACTGCTACTACCATGTTTTACAAATAGGACATATTTCTTATGCATATATACGTTTTTATGCATATAATATTATTATTTGATATATAATATTTTATATTTTGATTTATTATCCATCCATCCACAATAGACAAATAATTAAAAGCTACAGTATGACAGTCAGTAATTACAGAATCCCCAATGTATTGCAGTAGACAACACAGATATGACACATAGACAATGCAGTTTAATATTGCAAAATTTTGTGATTTTATAGTATTATAATGTGTTAGTTGTTTACAGAGCTATATTGTACATGTTAATTAGAATAGTACTCCTGTTAAAAAAAGCAAAAAAACAAAACATAATTGTCTGGCAACCTAGCTGTCAGTATTTTACTGTAAATTTACAGTAGCAGGTTTTAGATTGTATTTGTAACGTGGACAGATAAACCACACTGTATTTTACAGCCATGCAGGTTACTGGCAGGTCAATTCAGGCTAGCCAGTGAGGAGTACAGCTGGACACTTTAGAGAATCAAACGCTTAATTTGTAGGAGTTGTAGCTACGCAAGTTATATGCATGAAAGCTTCAAAGCTTTGTCACGAATGCACCAGAAAGATAATAATGTTCCAGTTCTTTATTGTACATGGTAATATGAAATTAGTTCTTCAGCAGTTCAGTTTAAAATTTGTGTGAGGTCACTCTAGTAATTACTAGACATAGTAAATTACATTGACTGACATAGTAAATGCCAAACATATTAAAAAAAAATGTTATTCCTGCAATGCAATATATATATATGTGTGTGTGTGTGTGTGTGTGTGTGTGTGTGTGTGTGTGTGTGTGTGTGTGTGTGTTTGTATAGTAATGTCCAAAGGTTTTGAGAATGTCAGAACAAAGTTTGCTGCATTATTGTTTAAGGTGGCAATTTGTATTAACTCTAGATTGTGAAAAGTGATCAAATGAAATTGATTGCATTCCCTGCCATAAAACTGATCGTAACACATTTTTTTTTTTACATTCCAGCCACTGCATTTCAGCCTTACAAAATGGCCTGCTAACATAATTTCAGTGATGTTCTCGTTAGCTCAGGAGAAAAATGATGGAGGATTAATGAGGAAAAGACAGTTGATATCACTATGTCACTATGATATTGCTATATTAGAAGTGCAGACTTGTTGCTTTAAAAGGGTAGTGATGCTTTTAAGTTTTCTTCTGCAGTCATCATTGAATTGCATCAAAGGGGTTTCACAGGTAAGGACATTGCTACTTTACATTTACATTTTCAGCATTTAGCAGATGCCCATATCCAGAGCGACTTACAACTTATACAGTCTTACAATCCAAGAAATTGTGGGTTAAGGGTCTTGCTCAAGGTCCAGAGTCCAGTAGTTTAAGCGCTAGGCTACCACAGTCCTACTTTCCAATCAATCATTTGTCGAATCATCAAGAATTTCAACCAGAGTTGTTCATTTGCACTGAAGAAGGCTTTAGGGTGCACAGGAAAGTTGTCGTCTGGATCATCTCCTAAATAGGATGCAACTATGAGATCCGGTCACCACCAATGAAGGACTTGGAACAGGTGTGAGTGCATTTGAATGCATAGTATGATAAAGATTTTGGGTCATGGCTTGGTGTCAAGAATGGCAGCAAATGAGCCACTTATCTCCAAGAAAAACATCAAGGACAGACTTAAATTCTGCAGCCAGTATAGGGATTGGAGTGTAGAGGATTGGGGTAAAGTTATTTTATCTGACCAAGCCTGGTTCAGACTGGTTGGGACATCTGGAAAAATGATTGTCCACAAAAGAAAAGGTGTGTCTTACTATGAATCCTGTGTCATGCCAAAAGCAGAGCAGCAAAAGACCATTCATGTGTGGGATTGCTTTTCATCCAGGGGAGTGGGTTTGCTCAATTTTGCTTAAGAACACTGCCGTGAATAAGGAATAATATCAAAAGATCCAAGAGCAACTTCTCCCTACAATCCACAAGCAATTTGGAGATGAACAATGTTTTTTGAGCATGATGGAGCACCATGTCACAAGGCAAAAATGATAACCAAGTGGCTCTGCAAACAAAACATACATTTTTTTGGTCCGTGGCCAGGAAATGCCACAGATATCAATCCCATTGAGAACATGTCGTCAATTCTCAATAAAAGAGTTATGAGAAATCAATTCCAATCTTTCCTTGAGGTACGTTGTTTTTAAACATTTTAATACTTTTTTTCACACAGTTGATGACAAATCCTCTGTCTATCTTTGCTCAACTAAGACTCTAGACACTGCTTTTTATAACAAATCATGCTTATAATCTCCTGTTGGCATCATCTGTTTGAAATCACATCATTATTTATTTTTTATACTATTATTTGTAATTTATTAATATATTTTAATTGCCTCCTTTCCAACTTTTTAAATGTGTTGCCGGATTGAAATACAGGAATGGATGTTTATTTATAGAGTGAAGTTGACCAGACTAAACGTGAAATCTCAGGTTCATTCTGTCTGCAATAAAATAAAAAAGAAAATGTATGTTGTTGTTTTTTGTAAGTAATGTAAGGCCCAACCTTTTTCTCATTTGGGGTTGTATTTTCAAAGGTGATCAATTAACTGTTTATTTAAAGATTTAAATAGCAATTGTATTCCATTACATTTTGCTAAACATAGAACAACAGGCAGTAATAAAGGCAAAAATATTTCACAGCCCATACACTTACTTGTCTAGCTGGGTAATAATAATTTTAATACATGTATTTCCGCAGTCGTTTAGAAATGTAGTGAAAAGCATTCCAACAGAGTTTGGGCTGTTATGGCCTATGTCTGTGAATATGTTCATCAAGCATATGTGAAAGTGATGCACAGTATGCACACACTTTAGATCATTCTGACTGGCATTTAGTCTTACCAATTTACAAAATTTTAACTAATTGTTTTCTGACTAATCAAGTGCTTTAACAGCCATTAATACAGGGAACACACATTTTCCTTTGTAGCATTCTACTCAGGCCTTTGATGTTTAATGATATTACATACTTTTCATTTCATACTTCAGCTAAAGATGAAAGGAGATGTAGAGAAGACTGAATCTCAAGTCACAAAAAGATAATTTTGTTTACTCTAGATTTGTAGGAAAAGAAGCAATGGATGCCCATACACCGTTAATTATCCACTAAGTAAACATGAAAGAGAAGGAAGGAAAATTGAAAGCATGATAACAGTCAGACAGAGATTTACACCATGATGAGTCATTTAGCAGGAAGACAGAGAGGTATGAATCTAAAATAGACGGGACATTACCTAAATGATCAAGACCAAAGAATTTAATGGATTGCTCTACCGGCTAATGCACCATATTCCTCTCAACACATTTGTCTCTCTACCTCCTCCACTCAGCAAATAAACATTAAGGCAAAAGTTAGTGCCTGTCGGGGGAAAAAAAAATTATGGATGTTTACTTTTCCTGGAAGAGTTATGTGGAGAAGCAAAAGAAGAAGATGCATT